>OY294050.1:2236862-2475987 GCA_958510825.1 Brachypterus glaber | reverse complement strand
TTTTTCGTTCTTTTTTAATTATTTTAACGATTTATCAAGAATTTTATTGAAAATTCTTTATTTAGGCAACATTTTTAAACTTTGGTATATAATACATTAACAGCGCATCTAGAAATAGGTGCGCCTGATAAGAACATTTTAATTTTATTTTCTGTTTTAGATTTTTTTTTTATTTTGCTACTCTTATAAACTCATAATTACACGCATTTTGTGTGCCTATAAGAGGTTTGCACTTTTTTAGTCTTTTGGGTTGGCAATACAGGACAAAAGACAATCGCTTGGCGTTTTCCGTGCAAATGTCAACAGCGCTTTTAAGTTTAGTTTTCTACGAAATTGTGTTTTAGGTTAATTTTTGCCGTGTTAAAATTGTGGCTTGGTTACTTGCAGTGAAAAGAGAAGAGCTGATTATAAAAGATCGTTTGTTCTATGAATCAAATATAGCGAAAATTGTAATGCCAACCCAAAACAAAAATCCCTAAACCGGTCAATTTAAATTTAAGTTTTTTTTTTAATTTTAGAGTAAAATAGAAAAAATGGTGTAAAGCACTCGTTTCATAACACGTTTTTAACGCACTGGTACTTTACAAAACTCGCCGCAAGCGGCTCGTTTATAAAACTAGTACTTTAATATACTATTTTCTGGCAACTCTTAGCCTAAACTTCAGACCAATAGGGGCGGAGCTATCGCTGGCATGTTATTTTTAAGGTGTCAACTTCAGCGAGTACTGCACATTTACTGATAACGGCAAAACAAAATTGTGAGCTTTAAGGGTTGCCTAATACTTTGTAAAAATAATAAAAGTTATTTGAAAAAAAAGTCCAAAAATCGTCAATTTTTTGCCTCAAAAATCAGAAAAACCCTTTAATTATATAAAATTGTCTTAAAAATAATAAATTCTTTTATTTTTTAAGAATTTGACATAAAATTAATATTTAGGCCTTATAAATATTAGGCTATTACAAAACTTGGCAACATATGAATAAAATTACAAACTTACCTGTGAACCAAAGTGTTCTATAATCGCTGATTTTAATTAAGCCTCATTTGTAGCTTTTTATCTCCATATTTATTCACTATTCAGCTAAAAATGTTTAATGTTTATTTTTATATTTTATAAAATGTAACTAAGTAAATAAAAGTAAAAATCCGGTATTATATAATTGTTATACCATAATCATACCAATGTTATAACATAATACGATTATTATATTATTACTACAAATTATTTACAAAAAATGAACGTTCCTCTTTTTTCATAAATTACTACTTACAGACAAATGTTTGTCTATTTATTCTTTTTTAAGAAAAGTAATTTTGAAAAGCATCGGGCCATTCCATTGCCTAGATTTCAATGTTTTTAGGTATTTACATTTCGACACTGTTAAATTCCCCAGTTTCAAACGATACGTCCAATTCTGGCTGTAATATATCCACGTCTTAGGCAAAACGACCCCAAATAAATATTCTTTATATATAAGTGCTGGCACATGTGCCACTTTATTTTTAGTTAGTTTATTTCTCCTAGATTCCTCTATTAAACTTTTTCTCGAGCTTAAACCAATTTATTTACTAAATCTTTGCTGGGAATTTTTATAATACAGGGTGTCCCTCCAAAAAACAATTTTATTACATATCGTCCGTGATACTGCAATTATGCTTATCGTCATTTGACAGAAAAAAAAAGTCGCCATATATATTGAATTACAATGATACATGAATAGTATATTACATACCCAGATGGAAAATATTTAATTTCCTGAGGGAAAGTTAGCTGACCAAGGGGAAATATATTTGGAATGTGTGCGCAAGTGGGAGGTCCGTTGTAGGCACGCACGCCTTATAACGCTCTTGACGGAAAGAAGAAAGCGCATATGATTCCTCCCCCTTGCGTCGGAGACTTTCTTTCATGCGGAGAACTATATATGCTTTATAATTAAATTTTACATCGGTATAAAGAATCGACTGGCGTTTAGACCCTAATTAACTAAAAAAAACAATGCATTTTTATAACGCAGAATAGTTTAGCTTTTTTTTTAGATGGTTTTATGTTCTATTTATGAAATTCGTTTTTCCTTTTTGGGCACCAAAACAGGTCTTGGGCGGCGTAGTGCGATGGCTGAAGTCTATTAAAAATGCTTTCTGTTGATTCCAAAAAGCCAAGTTACAGTCCAAAAACTTGTAGATTACTATACATGAAAGTTTAAGTCAATTTAAAAATGTATTAGACCAACTAAATCTTTGCTAGAAAATTTTGTAATGTGATTTTAGATGTTCATATTTTATTTCAATCGTATTTTATGTGAACTTTTCAAATAGACGACAGTTTGTAGCAATAAACTGGTAGAGACTCGAGACGTTTTAATAATAAATGATTTTATTTACGACATAAAGATAGATATCATTAAAATTTTATTTTATTTTATATCGATAGGTTTTTTGTGCATTACAACCATTTCATATTTTACCAATAGTTTCAGAGCTGATGAAAATTCTTAATTTATTTGCTCCCGGCTGAAATTTCTATCTGCATTAGATTACATACTAATTAGGCTATTTCCAAATCTCCAGGTCCTGGATCCTGTTCCTTTGGGCGCTAGAAGCCTAAAAAACTGTATGTTACTATAGAAATAGTTTAATCTAAATGAAATAAATGCATTCTAGCAACCAAGGAAACCGGATCCATTCAATTTGGAAATAGCTTAATTAGAAGGTAAATTTAGACATATGCAAAATTCTGCCGCGAGAAAATAACGTGTTAAAAATATTAAACAGACCTCCGACTACAATAAATATTCTTTCATCATCTTCACATTGCGCACTACACTCAGAAAATTTCATTGTAGTTTTAATACTAAATGTTATTAGTAAATACATATTTTTTATTTATATCGTGATATTGGTATTTACTTGTGATATAAAATACAACAATGTAGATATTGCATACAATATCTTGTCATATTAACACAACACAATGGGCTGGTATATTTGGAACCCCAAGCAATATGTGTTTATTAATACTAGCATGCTGTAGTAAAAATTATTGTAATATTTGGTGTATGTTAGAGTATTTAGTAAAATAACAACCGGTAAATAATACCAACATTTTAATTACTAATAATAGAGAGAAAAGTAAAAAATAGGATTATTTTCTCAGTGTACACTGCAGTGTAGTGTAGGTATAACTGGTGAAGAGGTGAATGTATAGTACCGTGCGATTATAAAGTGCCGAACACTTTTTAATGCAAAACTGGCATTAGCGATGAGTAAAATGCAAGAAATCTGTGTGCGTTTTACTGGCCACCGAGCTGTTGTACGTAGCAATCACATGGGCATGTCGCGCACAACTCTAACAGAGGCGTGGCTTCAAACGAAGAGTATTTTCTTTTCAAACTGTTCGGCACTTTATAATCGCACTGTATATGTATTTTTCTCAGTGTGTAAGACTAACTGGCCTTTCAACATATCATAACTTTAAAAATATAGTAACTATAGTTTAAAACAGTTTCAATTTTCTAGTGGAAGTCTTTAAAAAGCCCGCCGACAAATGATAAATGCCGGTATTTATTTTAATCATGTTATATTTCAGGCTAAATGGCAAATTTCCATAACCTACTGCCACTTTGTAGAAGAAAGTGCAAATGGAAATTGCATCTTGCCTCGTAATCGAATAGCTTAAAGCAACGGTTATGACTCAGCCATTTGGGCCCCTGCACTCTATACTAATTATCACCACGTTTAAAAACACCCTTGGCCTTTTTATATTTACTTATTTTGCTACTATGTATTTTTATACTTACTACCAAAAAGGATTGTGTTTTAAATTTAAAATGGGAGGATTGGTGTAGTGGTCTACCGCGTCTGTACATGACAAGTCTATTACAACTAGCGTGAGTTCGATTCTCACTGGCGACGATTTGCCTTTTTCAGTTAATTAATAATTGAAATTTGGCGAATGCATAAGTAAAGCGGACACTCCCTATAAAAACTGGTTCGAAAGTCAGTATAAGCCGGTGGTTCCCTCTACTACTAGCCCACACAAGTCCTGGACTTAGGGGATGCTTAATTAAGTAAAATATATAAACATAGGAGTTTGTTGAAGTATTACGTACCGCACCTGGGGTGAGAGGGATTAGCGTTATTAATGACATAAGATATTATGTAAGTTTAACAGTAAAAAATACCTTGTAAACATATGACTTTATGACTATAACTAAAGCTTTTTTGGGTCTCTCCATGACTCTGTATACACCAAAATAAATAATAATGAATAAATAATAATAATAATAAATAAATAAAAAGCATTACATAAGGGGAAGGATAAAAATTGTCCAAAAGTGCGTTACGTAATACTTGAACGTACCCTTATAGCAATATTTTAAAGGGCTCATTTTAAATATTTAAACACATCTCTTTGGAGCCTTTTTAAAACTCATTTCCTTATATTTAAAAAAAAATTATGTATAACCACGTATTCAAATTTTGTTCCCTGTTTTAACAATCAAAACTCTTTCCTAGCGTTTGTACACCTTTAATTTATTTTACTTTCCCCTATCTAAACATATTCACCATTCCTTATTAGAGTAACTCACGCATACTTTAAGCCATATTATCTGTCATGTTTTATTACCTGCTATATACACTTTTATTCCACTTTGTTAAAATTTATTTTAGACCGGAAATACGTTTTTTTAAATGGACATAGATAAGAACCTGCTAATGTGATTAGTTTTTTTTTGTAAAAATATTATGATAACTATAATTCTTTCATAGTATTATTAATTTGAGCCATTTCGCCTCAATGACTATTTATATCGTAAAAATCTAAAACAGAAAATAAAATTAAAATGTTCTTATCAGGCGCACCAATTTCTAGATGCGCTGGTAAGGTATTGCGTTAAAATAATACTTATCTGTTATATCTTCTTTACCTAAAAAATATTATTAGTCAATACCTTATCAAAGTTTAAAAATTTTGCCTAAATAGAGAATTTTCAATAAAATTCTTGATAAATCGTTAAAATAATTAAAAAAGAACGAAAAACTGAATAAAAGTTAACTTCTAACGTTTCGGGATCTAATCTGATCCCGTTTTCAAAGAAAATTATTAGTTTTGAAAGAATTTGTGCAATATTTGGCTTTATCAATCAAAATATGACAAATGTCAAAATATGTCATTTCGAGGTAATTGAAACAAAGACACCTGTAACAATAAAAAAGGTGTAGAGAAATTAATTTGGAAAAGGCGTTTTTGTTGAAAACGTGTAGAGAAGTTAATTTGGAAAAAACTTTTATTTTATTATTTCAATAAAAGTTTTTTCCAAATTAACTTCTCTACACGTTTTCAACAAAAACGCCTTTTCCAAATTAATTTCTCTACACCTTTTTTATTGTTACAGGTGTCTTTGTTTCAATTACCTCGAAATGACATATTTTGACATTTGTCATATTTTGATTGATAAAGCCAAATATTGCACAAATTCTTTCAAAACTAATAATTTTCTTTGAAAACGGGATCAGATTAGATCCCGAAACATTAGAAGTTAACTTTTATTCAGTTTTTCGTTCTTTTTTAATTATTTTAACGATTTATCAAGAATTTTATTGAAAATTCTCTATTTAGGCAAAATTTTTAAACTTTGATAAGGTATTGACTAATAATATTTTTTAGGTAAAGAAGATATAACAGATAAGTATTATTTTAAACGCAATACCTTACCAGCGCATCTAGAAATAGGTGCGCCTGATAAGAACATTTTAATTTTATTTTCTGTTTTAGATTTTTACGATATAAATAGTCATTGAGGCGAAATGGCTCAAATTAATAATACTATAAATATATATACGCCTCAAATAAATTATAGATTCTATATAATTCTTTCCACACTATAACTTTGTAAATGCATAATACATTATTCTATAAACTGTTTTTTCATAAAAAAACTTAAGTTAGTCCTATTTTCGATGCTGATCTAGCATTACTCCAAGATATTGTTAATTATCTTTATATTTTGAGTAAAAGATTATTTAACTGATATTTCAACACAAAATCAACAACTTTTAGACAAAATGATTAAGTTTTTAATGTTAAGATTTAAAATCTCAACGTATCAAACTTCAAGCTTTTCATTTTCTGACGTTTGGGCGCGAAAGCAAACAGCCTCCTTTGATAACTCTTGTCGAGCGGTGAGAAAATTACTCAATTTTAATGCGCAGGCATGTAGCAAGATGTGGTGTTGAATGCACATAAATTTGATGAGAAAGTTGGCCGTGATCTTTCAAGAAATTTGGATACACGTCAGAAGGAGTCTTGTTTGTTGGTTATAGGATTGGAGAAGGTTGCCAACCAAACATGAAACAGTAATGTACACTGATAGAAAACCCTAAAAATAGTAAGTACAACCAAACGTTGTTGTAACAATTTTGAGGTATAATACCAATTTTTACGATTATTCTAAAACATTAGAACGTTATATAAAATAATAATAGTTTTTTTAGGAAGGGTGATTAATAAAGATGGCGACAATCAGCTGATTCTAATAAATGTTGAAAGTAGACATTTTGGGCTTTATTTTTTATGTGCATAAGTATACCCAACGGTAAACATGTACATGTAAATATTTTTAAAAATCTAGAGGATTAGAACCAGTGTGTATAGCGTCCGTAATGCGGACAAAAAGGGCCCTTTTCTTACGAATTCCTGCAAATGTTTACTCCTTAAACTTTGAGCTAAATACGTTGTTGATAATCGGTTATTATTAATAACACCTCAACTAGTTTCAATACAAGTTTTCAAAGTAAGTTTATGATGTATTTCGTATTTATAAAGGCCCAAACAGGCCCAAACGTTAAAATAAAAATAGCAAATGTTACAACAATTTTCTCTAAATGAGGGTATTTACATACAGTACAAAAGTCACTCCTCTGTTTTAAACGACTTGAGATATCAACTTCAAATTCGTAACACGATCCTATGGTAAGTGGATTCTTCCTCCAATCCAGTTTCACCTCACTAAAAACCATAGACCATCGCATTATCGAGGTGGGTACAAACCATAATTAGATTATATAAGGCCACCCGTAAGTTTCTGAGCGGCATAATATGATTTTTAAGATGGATAGATTTTTGAAAGTAACCGACTCTAAAGGCAAAGCAGTTTACTACATAGCATGGAGTGAAGAAGGAAGCTATGAATCATAATTGATATTTTTAGCTTTTAAAATGCGAAAGGGGGCTTGGGGGGGGGGGGGGGGGGGTTCCTGTACTTATTTTGTAATTGTAAGAGGTTTCTTGTATTTTTGTATTATTTTTATATAACTATTCATAGATCAAAATCAACCATGTAAATACCTAATAAAGAACATGTATTTCTTAATGCATAAACAGGTAAATAAACATAAAATTTAAAGTATGCATCAAAATAGATAGAATTTGAAGCACGCAAATGCTCTGGAGTACAATAAATCAAAAAATATTTACTATAAATCAAAAAATATTGCCTATTACACGGATATAATTGTAAGCTGTCTATTACCGGATAGACAACTACTCATATCCTGTTTTCAGCAAAAGATTAATGCATTTTATTTATTTTCCGAATAAAATACAGCATTTTCCATTCAAGAATTTTTAATGTCGATAAATAAATTCACATTTTAACCTATCAACACCCCTCTGGAACAAGATCGACAAGAATCGAATAATAGTCGGAAAGCTGGTGATCATTTTCATTAGGGTTTTTGACAACGAACTAATAACTCTTCTCTCTAGAATAGGCATTTCATTCGTTAAAACTGACAAAAACGTCGGCAACATAAACATTCGCCTGTCTTACTCGCACATCTTTGTTCTAACAGAGACAACAATACAAGTTACTGGTAACTGTTATTGTTCAGGACTGAATATACCTACTATTTGTAAACAAACAAACCAAGATGTTGGCGATACTTTATTTCAACGGTATGCGTATTCTAGAAAGAAGAGTTATTAGTTCGTTGGTTTTTGAACTTCTTATCTTCCTATGTTTTTTTTTTTCAAGAACATGTTAAGACTTACTTTTATAAACTACTGCTACAAATTTGATTTGATTTTAAGAAAATTTCATTTAATGTTTTTAATAGTTTTAATATGTGTAAAGTACAAGTAATGGCATATCCACAGGCTCGCATAACAAACATAGTACATAAGAATGCGATACCGTGATTGGCTTACAAGATACATGACGGCACATCAAGCCAATCACGGGATCGCATTCTTATGTACTATGCTTGTTATGCGAGCCTGTGGATATGGCTTAAGGGTCAAGCAACAATTGTCAGTATGTTCTGTATGCGTTTACCTATAGCTATTGAAGAGGGGGATCCCAAAACGAAAAATACGCAAAGCAAGAATATATCTTATTTCCCCTCTCTAGATGCGGCTTGAGTCTACGCCAAATCGAAATGTTTACAGTTCAACATTTAGGTAGACTTCATCTCCCCGTCACCTCCCCGAAATAGTGGTTTGTTTACAATTATTTTTGTATATGTTATACTGAAAACAAATCAATATTATTGACATATCTAAAGAGGAGATAAATGATCTAATGAAGCAACCTACGTTTAAAATAACCCCACCACACACTTAAATCAAAAGTTTTACATGTAATTAAATACGTATCTTACTTAACATATTGACAGTCCCCATTAGGATGTCTTTTCCGTCCCCAGACGTCCAACCGTTTTTTAATTTTTTTTATCTTAACCTACCCAATGAGTCCAATGAGTCAAATATGATTCTAATATAAAAAATAAAAACACTCTATACTTTAGCTAGACGTCCACTTTAAAGAAATTACCTTAGCCACAGCGTTCAAAAATAATGCTTCATGGACGTGTGGGGTAAACGCATCATGAATAACATTGGATTCATGGGACTCTCAACGTGTTAAACCAGTAGGTTAAAACTATAATCATGTAATCATGATTAGATCATATATAACCTCTCTAGATGCGCCTTGAGTCCAAACCCAAAATCGACATGTTTACAGTGCAACATTTAGGTAGACTTCATCTCCCCGCCATGACGCGCACCACCTCGCCGCTATAGTGATTCACCACGCTATAGTGAATCCCACCAACCATAAACGACGTCTAATAGCACAATGCGCTTGCGCAAATTGCCCGGTAAATATTTATGTTTATAATTAGCTTAACTTTGTATATGTTATACTATAAACAAATCAAAATGAATGCCACATCTAGGGGATATATGATCTAATGAATCATGTAAAATGTTTAGTTTGAATAATAAAATTTCTTGTATTGAGTTTTAAAGAAACTTAAAAGAACGTTGACAAGTGTATATTTATGGTGAGTATTTAAAATATTAAAAATAATAAAAAATAGTACTAATAGATACTTATTTCTTAGAAAGAAGTATTAATTGAACTTAAAATAGATTATAGATTTTTTAAAGTTGCAAGTATCTAACACAAATATCACAAATAATTCATATTATGTACATTTTTTTTCTTTGTGTGTACCGAAATAATTTTATTAATGTTTTGTTATGTCCTTTTTCGATAAGGGTGTCGATGTTATGACAGCAATAAAACAGAATAAATTAGTATCAGAACTGTAAAATATATCAGAAGAAAACTGGAAATATAATTCTAGAATATTTATATACCAATATACAGTTTGTTTTGATTTTGGACCATAATTTAAGAGTTTATCTCTTGCACTGAGGATTTTCTATGCACCCTCAAACAAAGAACAAAGGGATTCTACCCCAAAAATATAAATCTCGCAACCCATAATTATTGATAAAATATTTTTTATCGTGTGGATGCAAGTTGGGTTATTTTACCCTAAAAATACTTATATGTAGCTGTCAGGGAAAATAAAGATTAATAATCATAACTATAAAAAACATGCTGCCGGCTAAATATAGGTTCCCTTAACAATGCTTTACTAAACACTGATAGAAAAATCTAAAAATAGTACAACCAAACATTGTTGTAACAACTTTGAGGTATATAATATGGATTATATACGATGTTAATAAAATACAAACACTTGTATAGTTAAGTTTTACTGAAAACACCTTCATAGCGAACGTGTTAAAATGCAAATATATAAAGTTTTGAGGAACTTAAAATGAATATTATGTACTTGTTTTAATAAATCATTTCCTTGCGTGTAGCCTAAATTGTCTATTCAAAACTTTCATTTTGTTCAAAAATGTGGGTACATTTTAGTGACACATAAAACTTTAACAACTGATAAATATTTGAGCATCGTTCTCAATAAAACAACATAGCTTGCTTTAAATTACATGGCATGCATTGCATGCCACTTTATTATTCCAATTATAAGTCTGATTTTATTCCTTTTTATTCTTTTAGAAATAAATCAATTTTGTAAATATTTTTTACTGAATTCCACGAACTATTTAAGGTAAGTAAAAATAGATATTTTTTATTTTAATTTTAATTAAAGTACACATAGAAAAATCCTACATGGATTTAATAGACTTCACGGTTAGTAATTTACTAACAAGATTATTTTTAATAAATATCACGAAATCTCAAAAATTTTAATATGGAAATTCTGAAACCCCATGAAGTCCTATGAAAACTTAAAATCCCATGAAATTTTATGAAGTCTCATGCAGTTTTCCAGGAAACCATATGACGTCTTTTTGACGTCAATTATTGGGCACTAACTGAACTACATTATGTCATATTATGGCGTCTTTATGTCGTCCCAGTGACTTGTATAAGTCATATCCCAGGGACATAACATTACTGACGTTATAATAACGTCAGAAATATGACGTTAGAATAACGTGTTCAACATTACATATCTCTCCAATTAATAGTTATTTATGGTATAAAAGAGGAAACTAGGATTTTGTCCCTGAGAAAATTAACCCACAAGGCAGGATGCGAAGTGGGTTAATTTTAGAAAGAGCAATATTATAATATGAGATCCTATGTCAGAATGTCATTGAAAATTTCTTGCCATTACTCCCTTCACATATCTGCTCTTGTCCAGTGAAATAAATTTTCCACAGGCATAGAAAATCTATACTAATTCTATGATGTACATCAAATTAGCAGGCTAACTATAGCCGCTATAGCAACTGAACAGTACTGTTGAGTTTACGAAATTCCAGAACAAGTCTTTATAAAGTCATCACGCATTAATAATTTAGATAACAATATGTGGTGCCAGCTTTATCCTCACCATTAAATTGACGCTCCAGCGACGTACAATTTTGATGAAGTCAAGATTTGACCAAAAACTCACATCTTGTCGACGACTGATATGCGTCGTATGTATGATGTCACAAATATGACCTAAAACTGACGTCGATAATACGTCGGGGACGTCATCTGGTTTCCTGGGTTGATAAGGTACTTAAATGTTAAATTTCATCAAGGTATATAAATTTAAAAAAATGTATTCTTATGAGAAAATATGTGTTTATCTAAATTTCAAGATATACCACGAGAAATCTGATGAAAGTTAATGTGCTACCAAAGTATTTTCATTAGAATTTTTTTGTAGGGAATGATTTAAACTTTTTTTGTATAGTTAGGTACATTAACTTGAAGCTAAGTATACTTTTGTTTATTTTCCGGCCTAAAATTGCCCTGTATAATATATATCTGCTGTCTAAAACAAAACTTTATATATAAATTATATTGTTTGTTTTATCTCAAACAAAAACAATTCGTTTAAACATAAAACAAAAGAAGTTTAGAGTTCAAGGTTCAACACTAGGATCGCGAAATATTTATAATATAGTATACATCTGCTAGCTACATGCGGTTCTAAACATAAAATTATTTATTTGGTTTAACCCTTAGTCAGCGTTCTAGGAGAAATAGCCACTTTCATTTATTTTTTTTAACTTCCAAGTGACCTGCGGAGAAAAAAAAAACGATTTTCGTCCGTCCATCTGTCCAGAAGCCTACAGGCCATATCAATTGAGATATCAAAACCAAACTTTAACTTAAGGTTTTTCTTAGTTTTCTCTACTCTTCCACACAGAGCGACCCCCCGATTTTTTTCTAATAATACCAAAAATAAAATTAAAAAACAGAAAAAGCTAAAAACCTCCCAAGAAGGAGCAGCTGCGATTTAGTTGACTAGTGGTATGTAATGAGGGGGTAGTCTACTATCAACAACTGAAAGAAAATTTGTGTTGGCATTCCAAAAAATCTAAACCTTACAGGGTCGCACTGTGTCTACATAAGCTAGTTTAAAAATGAACAAAAATTGTAAAATACTTTACAATGCCTTAAACGCTATTGCTTAAATTTTGTTAATAGTAAATTTCGAATATAACTACATGTCACAAAAGGACGTTTATTAGAATTTCTTCTTGTACACTCCTAAATATTTCCAAAGAGAGAGAGATAGAGAAAAAGAGTGAGAGCGAGAAAAAGAGAGAGTTAGAGAGAGAGACAGAGAGAGAGACAGAGAAAGAGAGAGAGAGAGAGAGAGGAAAAAAAGGGGAATGTCATACCACATAACACTAACGAAGGGTTAACGTATTAAGAAACTACCTTATATGCTACTTGTTAAATCTTTAATGTTTTGGTGAAAATTTTTAATATTGTACCCTTTTAATATTTTAAAGAATAAAATGTATATTTTTAGAATAAGAAAGACTAAGTTTCAGCATTGAAAAGATAAAATATTAATTTGGGTGGAAGACATTAAATGCAAAGCTAGATAGATCTACTCGCCTACGCCTACTTTATTATGTCCACGTGCACAGTCGTTTTATTTTGGACATTAACAAAGTGGGCATGTGAATGGTCATGATATAATCATGAGTATCATGGGTAGTACCTATGCTATAGGGTGTGTGATAGAAAAAACTCCGTATTGTGATGTCAGGAAACACTTGAAGAAGAAGAAGAATGACTTTATTTAAAAATGGCTTCGTGGGCGATTTCAATTTTTGTCAAAACTGTTTGGAAATGTCCCAAAAACAACCTAAAATCTTAAAATCCGGGTTGGTTTGACTTTCCATTTAACTTTGTTTAAGGCACACCGTGACTTGTTTATACGAAAACGTATTTCATCAAAGCGGCAAATAAAAAAGCTTTAAGTATGCTTACTGTTATCTAACTATGTATTAAACTTTATTATATTCTTGACAGCACAGTACTAGAATATTATTATACTTTCCTACCGGGTAAGTTTTATTTATGTCCACCTCAAAATTAAGATTAATCTTCGCTCCATAAAAACAAAACTTTGGTGATTTATATTTTACATTGGCTATAAAATGGCGGATTTAATTTTTTTGTTTCACTTCCGTTTTTTGTTTAGTTTTTTTTTTATTGGAACACCCTGTAATTTTTTACATTTTTAAATTTAGCTAAAAATTCCACGTATAAAGAAATAATATTTTGGAAAAAATAAAACGCAGAAGAGTTTACTATGGAATGCGATGCGTTACACAATCCTCACGGCTTATTCAGTACTAAAAAATTCTACAAGTATAATGAAAAATGCTAATTACTTCATATTATCTGTTCCAAAAAAATATTTAATTTGATGGATAGATACTAAAATTTGGGTTAGAGGAAAATCCGTTAAAAACCTAAAAAAGTTTTAATATTTACCCGTGAGGCTATTCAGGCCCGTATTAATTAAAGAATAAATTAAATGGTGTACAAAATACATTTTTTATTTTAAATTGTTAAATGTTAACGACATTGTTTTTCTTCTCTTTCTATTTATTATTATGAGACACAAAACAAGGTTTTATTTTGCTTCCCCTAGAGAATTTATAAGTTGGTAAAAAAATCTATAATATATTATATACATATATGTAAAAAGGCTCGTGATCCCTCTGTCGGTCTGTTTATCTTCTGTCAAGTGGTGGCTCCACGGAGGGGGTGGGGGGTAATGGGGGGGTAATTACCCCTCTGGATAAAATAAAAAATTTCTAGATTTTTTTTTCTAAATACGTATTTTCATAAAAAAAGCAGTAAGGGGCGCCAAAACGAGCTTTTTTTAAGGTGTTCAAGTGGACCATAGACCTTTGAATTCGTATTCGTATTCGTTTGGACTTTAGAATAATAAAACTGTTTAAAAAACAGAGCCACAAGTCGAATTGCAACTTGATGGTAAATTTTAATTTTTAACCGACTTCCAAAAATTAAAATAGACCCATCAAGGTCGTAAAAATCTTCGCCTTTAAGAATATAAAATTTTTGTTTTTGGATTTTACCCTCCCCAGGATTGTTTCTCGGCCTCACTCTCTGTGTTTGTCTGTCGATTTATCTGTCGACAGTCTGGAATATCCAAAAAAATTTGTGAGCACGAAAACTATAGAATGCTTTCAACTAAAATGATTGTTAAACTTTGGATATTTTTATATTTATTATCAAAACAATTTAGTTACCCTCTAAATTATTTGTTTTATTGTTCTTTATATTATTCTTTTAATTATTCTTTAAATTATAAGTAAAAAAAAATAAATTTGTGAAAGGGTTTCTAAATACGGCCCTGAATAAGCACGTATACCTGGCCACTGTATTTAATGACACATTTTTATCTCCCGTAAAATGTGCCATGCCGTGAAAGACAAATGACTAATTTGTCATCTTAAACCGTTTAGCGTAAAAAGTGTTCTTTTTTACTCCCGCACAACTTTGTAAAATTTTATTTTATTTATTATGGCGCTCTGCGCTCATTTAATTTGTACTATTTAAAAAGATACATTGTATCTCCTTAAATTAAATAAACACCGCGATTATATAATATATTATATAATTTTTCAACTGTTTGTAGAATAAATTATTGTTTAAACAGAAAATTATTTTATTTTAAACAGACTATTTCACAAACAATATATAGGCCAATCAAAACGTTGCATTTTTAGTTTCTTGACCAATCAGATCAAAATGAATCTGACAATTTTTGCACAAGTGCAATTATCATTTGGTTACTATGGAAACAAGAAACTGACAGTTACTGACATAAATGTTATAGTTTTGCAAAATGTGTTTTTAATTTGTAAAGCTTACCTTTAGTTGATTTATTTTTATTAATAAGCAATATAAATGCTTATTTTATTACCAAAACATCCTAAAACCTAATTAATTTCAGATATATATTTGCAGTAAAGAAGTAAATAATTTACTTCTTTTAAATAACGGAAATCAAAACATCAAATGACTGCGCTGGTATCAGTACAGCGTTGCCAAACTTTATTAGAAACCGATAGGAAATTGTTTTTTTACGGGTGGAAACACCCGTTATTTTATTTTTTTTTTCAGTTGAAAACTAAACTTTTAAAACAAAAACAGCAATGATCTTTATTTAAATGCTAAAATATATGATAACAACTATTTTATTGGAATAATATCAAGCATAAAATATCCCTCAAGCAAAGTTTAGACTTGTCAACATTCAATTTTATTATCATTTTATTTTCGGCCGTTAACCCTACCCAATAAACTCAAAAACAAAACTCCCTGAATTATTTCCGGATAAAGCCTCTTTTATTGACCTGAAGACTTGACTACAACTGGAAATATGCCGGGTACTGATAATCACACGTATTTTGGGAGGGACGCATAGCGTAGTAGCTAGCGCGTATGCATAGCAAGCCTACTAGCGTGAGTTCGATTCTCACTGGCAGCGATTTGGCTTTTTCAGTTAATTATTAATTGAAATTTGGCGAAGGCGATAAGTAAAACGGACACTCCCTAGAAACTGATTAGAAAGTCAGTATAATATAAACCGGTGGTTACCTCTACTACTAGCCTACAAAAAGTCCTGGACTTAGGGGATGCTTAATTAAGAAGAATAGTACGAGGTTAAAAAAAACAAGTACAAACATGTAATTTTGCGTGTTCTTATAGGCATATAAGAGGTTTGTACTTTTTTTTTGGGTTGGCAATACAGGATAAAAGACAATCGCTTGGCGTTTTTCCGTGCAAATGTCAACACCGCTTTTAAGTTTAGTTTTCTACGAAATTGTGTTTTAAGTTAAATTTTTCCGTGTTAAAATTGTGGCTTGGTTACTTGCAGTGAAAAATGGAAGAGCTTACTATAAAATATATCAAAATATCATTTGTTCTTAGAATTTTAAACATAGCAAAAATTGTAATGCCAACCCAAAACAAAAATCCCTAAATTGGTCATCAATTTAAATGTAAGTTTTTTAAATTTTAGAGCAAAATAGAAAAAATAGTATAAAGCAATCGTTTCATAGCACGTTTTTTGTAAAAATAAAATTAAAAAAAAATGTTTTTTTTTATTAAATAATTTCTTAAAGACAATCAAAAATCAAATCATCAAATCTTAGTTAAAAAAAATAGTTTTTTTTTTAGTTTTTCATTTCTTGTTTTATTTTTTTTAAATATTTGACAAAATATATAATTTACTGTGAATAGTATATAATGGGATGCGTAGCATTACATTTCTTTCCGGATTGTTTTACTCTGTACACGGAACGACCCATTTTCCTTTTAATATAAAAAAAGTTATTTGCGAAATGGGGTACTGCGGCAAAGTTGGGTATGGGAATTCAACAAGCACGACGTAATGTTGCAGGACTTGTGGGCCAGACCGAAAACCGCCGCTCGACCTAACCAGTTTTGCGGTGTATTTCCTGCTGAATAATTAAACTAATCCTGCTCAACAAATTTTCTGATTCCAGTCCTTTTTATTTGACGAATTTGCTCCCAAAGCGTGCTAAATACCTTTTTAGATATTTTTCTATTTTGCGACTTTTATAAGCTCATAATCACAAGCATTTTGCGTGTTCTTATAGCCCCATAAGAGGTCTGTACTCTTTTTTTTTTTTTGGATTGGCAACGTCGCTTTTAAGTTTAATTTTCTACAAAACTTTGTGTTTAGGTTATTTTTTACCGTGTTAAGATTGTAGCTTTAACATTTTATTTTTTTTTATCGCCAAATTAGAGAAAAAAAAATCCCGAAAGTTATTTTGCAATGAATGAAAAAAAACACTATATTTTACAATGTAGCATATTATAACACCCAAACAAAAACTACAAAAACCATATTTTGAAACGCAAATAGACAAAAATTAAACTGGCTGCTTTTGGAATTTGACGCCATATATTTTTAGCAAAAAGGACGTTTTCAAGGATACGGATACTCTGAGAAATATGTTATACATTTTAAATTTCAATTCAAAATTAAATTATATGTTTGAGAGCATACTGCGAGTGAAATTCGAGTAATAAATAAACAGTTTGAAATGTGTCACACCGGACAAACACTCGCAAACTGTGTTCTGTCGCATCCACTTTAAATCAAAGATTTCATAAAAATTTACTCTATTTTGCAATTTTAAATACATTATTTTAAGACTGTTTTAGAATGTAGCAAATACACAAACTTTTTAATCATATAATCATATACAAATGTAAAAACTGAGGCTTAAATGCCAAAAAAAATTAACTGTAATTAAGGACCAGCGCTAGATAAAGATATATTACCTTAGTCCTTTGCAAGCTCTTCTGACTAGATCTGGTGCTGTAGATACAAATTTATCCTAGTGCGTGCGATAGCATTTGTGGTGAGCAGTTTGACTAAATATTCATAGGAAATTCACAGAAACGCACCGTAAGTGGGTCGAAGGAATGGTAATTGCTGACTGACTTTGGTTCGCTGACCGGAATGACCGCTACCATTCCAAGGTCAAGCGCCAAAAAGAATAAAAAAAGACCAAAAATGATTCTCGGAAACAAAATAAGAAAAATTCAATAATATTTATAAAAATTGTTAATAATTTTAAGAAAAAAGGAAAGTTAAACAACTAGTTCTAGATACGGTATAACTATACCATATTAAGTGTTAGATTGAGCACATATCGTTTGTTTATAAAGATGCGTTAAAATTACATGCAAACTATTGGTTTTAATTAAAATTTAATCGGTTTTTAATTATTTTATATAATAAAGATAAAATTGTTGATAATTTAAAGCAACTGTCACAACAATCTGGCATAACCTTCATTTTTGCATTGTAATTTGTAAATAAGCGGTAAAATTTATTTACTTAGTTATTTATGGTACTAGTGGGTAAAGTAAGATATCGCCCATGAGAAAATTAACCTGCGAGGCGTCAGCCAAGTAGGTTAATTTTCGAGAGGGCAATATCGGTTTACCCATGAGTACTATACAAGGTTTTATCCAATGACTAGCTTAGGAATTCATATTTTTATTAAAAATTTTAATGACATTTACAAGAAAATAATTTGACAAGTGACAGTTGAGTGGGTAAAATAAATAATTATCCACTTAATAAAGTAAAAGCCTCGCGGGAGTTATTATTGAGTTTATCTATTTAAAATAAAGACGGTAATTGTCTTATTATCTGTATGTATTGGATAAATATATTTTATTCCAATTCATATAGATATTGAGAAAATTACTAGCTTTATTATAAATAAAGAAACTCGTGAGTAAACTAATCTTGCCCTCTCCAAAATTAACCCACTCTGCCTTCAGCCTCGTGGGTTAATTTTCAGCAAAATCGTAGTTTCCACTCTCGTACCATAAATAACTTTTCAAGTATTTATTTGATAAAATTATAAAATAACACTTCATTTAAAAATATCTGTTTTGTTGTATTTACAATTTCCAGTGACAAGGAATATTTTTTTTTAATCGTCGAAGGGAAAGTTAAGTCTACAACACGTACGGAATAGTCATTCGCCCTTGCAGACCCATTATCCTCGCCTGACAACTCGGATGTCAAACTTCTTGCTCGCGCTTTTTTTAGACGACAATGGGTAAATTCAGTCGACAAAATTAGTAAATTTTGGCAGTGTCCCCCCAAATTATATCCCTTCGGTACGCCCCTGCTGATAATAATTTTTATGATTGGTTTATATCAATTTCTTTATATTATTGACGTTGTAAAACTGAATGTTCTCGGGTAACCCACTTAAAAAAGTTCCTCCGAATCTGCAAACTGAAATGTGGAGATATAAAAAATCAATTTTTATGAAAAGCGATTAAACTTTATTGAAATATAAGATTTATTGGAGAGGTTGGCAGTAAAGAGAGAAAAATTGTGTATGCTTATATCAAATGAATTTTACGTTTGCTTACTTTAAAAAATCGTGAAAGGATCATTTTTGCTGTTAGTGCAAAATTATATTTATATTTATTTTATTTTAAAGAGAATTTTTTTTTTTAATAGATCAAAAGAAATTTAAGAAAAACACAACAAGATTTTTTATTTATAATTATTATTCCTTATCTACAAACGCCTTATTTACTATATCAGTTAGTGCCTAGAGTTTTACTTTTTCTACAAGTAGATAATAGTAATTATATACCAAGGTAGAGAAGACATTTTTTATAGCCGAACGTATTACATCCCGAGCAGGGTAGCAGCGAGGCTATAAAAGTCTTCTCTACCGTGGTTTATATATTATTTTTTTCACTACTAGCGCATTTATTCTTGTTATTATATTTTATGTTATTAACATTTTTATATCTAAAATAGACTAAAATGTTTACTGGATGTTAATTAACCGCGCAAAAACAAGTAGCCTTTGAAATCGCAATTTCTGAAAAGAAATGAATAAATTGATTTATTCACTAAAAGTTGACAGTTCTGGTGGGTTGCATTTTGATATTTTTAAAATATGTGAAAACATCGGTAAGTTGTTTATTTACTGAACAATATTTTATATTCTATTATAATTAATTCATTTATAATATTTGCCATGTTCATTTTTTATCCAATGGCAAAATATTGTTGCATTTTGTCCAATAAAAATTATAAGCAATGACATGTCTTTACAGTTCAAGGAAAATCAAGTGGCAGATATCAATTGTTTATAAAATTTACTCCTACTAGGAGAGAAAAAATTATTATTGCTATAGATGAAGAAAATTAATTTCACAGTCTGAAAACATGATAAATAATGGTACGTTCTAAAGCTAGTAGTGAGAAAAATATAATAATATACTTATCTCTTAAACGAAGCTTGCTTGCTTAGAATAACTATGTACTAAACGATTTTTCCTACGACCTAGTTAGTAGTTAGTGCCTATTTCCGAATTAGTCGAAAAAACATACTGTTGTTCCGTTAATGTTACTGTAACAGTTTGTATTCAAAAACTAAAGTTGTGAGGAGTTCGAAATATATGTAAAAACTCGTTCAGTGTACAAAAAGTAAAACGTTCTACTTTAAAAATTAATTAAATAATTTATGACGAACGTTTATAAGCATTTTATTTTGTAAAAATAATAATTTCTGGGAAATAAACGCAATAAAAGCGCTACATTTGCCAGTTTATTGAATTTTTAATAATCTAACCAGAAAACCTTTATTTAACTTTTCATCAAGAAAGAAAAAAGTATAAAAAGACCTCATACTCGGTTTTCAAATATAAAAAGTAAAACAAAAATCGTTACCACATTAGTACTTAAAAAACCGACCGGAAAGAATGTTTTTCTCCCTTTTTGTGTTCAGTGATAAGAACAACGCGTTTCAAGGCTTTCGTTTAATCAACTAATTGATAATCTGGTCTTTTTTGGCCGTCAAAGAAGTGTCCACAAAATTTTTTTACGGCCAGAAGAAAAGTAACTCGTTTGTTACTCGACTGTTGGACTGGCTCAGTATTTTACCGAAAAAAATGCCAATAACTTCAAAACTAAGCATTTTTGGACACGTGTTTATGAAAACTTTTTTACTGAAATCAGATCATTCTTTAGCATAGTATTAAATAAAAATTTTTAAACATTAAAAATAAGGGATAACATTAAATTTGTTTTAAAAATGTCGACGATTTTTACTTTTATTTTTAAATAAATTTTCTACTAAGCATTTTTAGCAACGAACTAATAACTCTTCTCTCTAGAATAGGAATTTTATTTGTAAAAACTGACAGAAACGTAGCCAACATATACATTTGTCTGTCTTACTCGCACATCTTTGTTCTAACAGAGACAACAATAACAGTTACTGGTAATTCTTATTGTTCAGGCCTGAATATACATACTATTTGTTTACAAACAAACCGAGATATTGGCGATACTTTATATTAACGGTATGCGTATTCTAGAGAGAAGGGTTGTTAGTTCGTTGATTTTTAGACACATTTTTGTAAACTGTTTTTAATCAGAATGAAAATAAAATATAATCGATTTTTTTATCTGGAACAACTCAACTCGTTTACACACCCCATCTACAATTTTTATAAAAATATATATTAATCTCGTGTTTTGGACACAGTTATATGTCTGGAAGAATACTTTTAAACTGTTATAGTCGGTGCCAAATTTATAATAGAATAATGTTTACAAACATT
Source organism: Brachypterus glaber (assembly GCA_958510825.1). NCBI lineage: Eukaryota > Metazoa > Arthropoda > Insecta > Coleoptera > Kateretidae > Brachypterus > Brachypterus glaber. Next base: position 2,454,669 of record OY294050.1, on the reverse strand, counting down.
TGAAACAGATTAATGTGAGACAGGGACGAAATTAAATTTTATTATATTAAATACGTATTTATCTTATATAGCTCGATGCTCAGAACATAAATAAAACAAATAAAGCCGGTCCAGTAAATATATATTGCTACAAATGCCTTGTGGGTGTGGCTAAATCTTTTGTGAAATATGATTGGGTAGGGTCAAACGTTAATTGGCTGGAATCACTTCACGTGGACTCAATAAAAACATATTAGTTTAAATGAGTCTAAAATTATGCAACTTCCCGATTGGACAAACAGTTTGACACGTGCCAGAAAAAAATAATCGCTGTTAAAAAAAATTCTGTTATAATTCTGGCAGCCACTATACTAAGATTCCTTTAGGCAGAAAAATGGTAGTTTATAGTTATTTATGGTTCTTCTTAATAGGGAGGTCAAGAAGTAATATCACATACTGGCCAAAAAGGGCCGCTTACCACCGTACATACACAAAAATGGTGTGCATGGGCATGATTCATGGTTACAATAGAGGGTTTACCAACAGACATAAATATACGGGGGGATGAAACCGGGATTATGTTGATTTATCGGCGCTAGGGTCCTGTCACACTTCACTTTCAAGGAATATCCGGCGTGACGATTTTTGAAAATTGCTTTCCGGGCCCATAAATGAAATTACATTATCATAATCTTTGTAGTTTGTGTAAAAAGTGTTTTTTAGGTCTAAGGATTTACTGAAAATGATGATGAAAATATAAATAAGGATTTGTCAACGAACTAATAACTCTTACTTACTTAAAAAAAAGTATCGCCAACATCTCGGTTTGTTTGTTTACAAATAGTAGGTATATTCAGGCCTGAACAATAACAATTACCAGTAACTGGTATTGCTGTCACTGTTAGAACAAAGATGTGCGAGTAAGACAGACGAATGTTTATGTTGCCGACGTTTTTGTCAGTTTTAACGAATGAAATGCCTATTCTAGAGAGAAGAGTTATTAGTTACATGGGATTTGTAGATGTCGTGCAGATTTGTGTTATTTAACTAAAATGGATTCGGTTTCAGCAAACTCATTAGTTTTTACGAAAATACGACTACAAGGCGAATTTTGCCTGCTTAAAAGCCTCTCCTGGTTCATAGTGCGGTCGGTAGTTTGCAAACGTGATTTTTTTTCAAAAAAAAAAAAAAATTGTTGAAAATCTTTTAAATAAATAAATAAATAAAAGTAAAATACAAGTGCAATTAAATTATGATGAAGATGGATTCGCGATTTTAAAGATAATAAATTTGTAACAATGAGCGAATTAAGTTTAATCTTGAGATCTTTAATACTTAATTAACCAATTTAACTTTTAAAAAGTATAAATTAAGTTATTTATGCAGATTAATTCATTTTCAGCTAAAAATATTTAACCAAGCACTTTCGAACTGTTATGAATGGAAAATATATTTAAGCAGATTTTTGTTTTATTAATCAAATAAAGTTTGTTTAATATTATAATTTTATGGCCATACAATATGAATAGTATGGAGCTTGGAGGCATTCACTTGTTTTTATAATCTGGCATCACTGTAATATATCTTATACCGGGTGAGTTTCAATCCATGCACACTCACTTAAATGGGATTGGTTTCCGCCCGATCAAAGCATATATTTTATAGGTTATATTTTTTAACAAGGCTACAACATTATTTTTTTGCACACGGTTTAGTCGGAAACTAAGACAATTTTATTTTTTTAAATGACAACCCATATATATTTTTGAATTTTTGAATTTAGAAAACAATTTTACATGTAAAAAAAATCATTTAATTAATTTTTTATTTATTGAAAAAAAAACCTAATCCGGCAAAAGTGAAAGTGAAATAAAAAAAATTACGCCATTTTGTAGCCCTTACAATAGCGCACCAAAAAGTTAAGATCTTCCAAGGGGGTTGACATTTAATAAAATGAAATTATAATTTCCTTCATAATTATGAAGAAAACACCCTTTTAAAAAATTTAAAGAACAAAAAAAATTACCAAATTTTGGTTTTTGCATAAAAAAGTCCAAAATGATAAAAATTTGCGTTACGTAATACTTGAACGTTCCCTTACATGATTTTGCATTTAGACAATTTTTTAAAATCAAAGAATAGATAGTATGATTTTGATACAGAATAAAAAGACACGATGCAGCGGTACTAAAAATAATTTCTTCTTATATTAAAAAGTAAGGAATTAAACTAAAATCCTTGCCTGTGGCGGTAGTCGGCTTGGAATGGCCCTAACCTCATTTTTAAATTCTAACCAAAATCTGTCTTTGCGAGACAAAAAACGGCAGCAAAAAAGATTTTAGATCTGTGCTCTTTCTTTTGGTAGGATAATTAAAACATTTTTCTTTCTCTGTTTTTATACTATTACTTTTTTGCTGTCATAAATTTATATAAACCTAAAGGCCTTTGAAAACACGGATAGAATTTTTTAGTAAAAATTACGGTTTATCTCAGTAAGAATTTTATTATTGTTATTTTTTTTACGGTTTTAAGGTAGCCAGTAGTTCAGAAAATAAATATTATTATTGTTATTATTGGTAATATAATGATTATTATTACTATTATTTAAAGATTTTTTTGTTATTTTTCTGGATTCATCCACTAAAATAAATCACAAACATAAATTTTCAACTGTAAAATCAATTTCAATATTCCACATATTTATAGAACGGCTTCATAAGTATTATTATTTTCACAACAAACACATTTTAACACAAATTAATCAAAACACTAAACTTATTTAAAAATGAAACTGCACGCAGAAAAAACGATTCAATTGTGTTTTTTAGAGATTTGATTGGATAGAAATTTGTCATGGATACTAGATAGCTAATATGACTTTTTTATGATATTTTTTGCAATTTAAAATTTAATAGATTTTAATAATTTATTATAATTAGTAACAATCGAATAAAAAACATTGTATAATACACGGACGAAAAGTTAAATTTTTATTTCGTAGGTTTATTACCATCGGGCAGGCCGGACGGCCGACCGGCCGGACGGCCCTCGGCTTCTAAAAACCTATTCAATCGAAAAATTTAACTTTTCGCCCAAGGTTGTGTTATAAACTAGATAAAACGTTGCAAGCACCCTGTAAAAACATCGGCACTATTGTACACTAGAGCCATCTAGTTTGCAAATTTCAAACTAGGTGTTTTGTTTGATTTTAAATTCTGTATCTTTAAAACATTACATTCTAGCAAAAAACTGTATATAACATTTTTTATAGGGCTTAAAAAGAGCTTTTATTTAAAATATAATTTTTTGAAATCGGGTTATAAATGTGTGAGATATGCTAAAAAAACATTTTACTGCTTTAAACGCCAATATCTCGAAAACAATGCATTTTAGGAAAACGTTGTTTATAACATTTTTTGACCAATTTAAAATTGTCTTTTATATAAGTGCTAAATTAACCAAATACAATAATAATTAATTATAAACAAAAAAACGCCAAAAATAGGAGTTTTACCCTATTTTTACCCCCTTAACCCCAATGGTTTACCCCCCAAATCTAATCAGCTCTTCGGAATACGATAAGAAACAATATGCAAAAAACCGCAAGTCGATGTCTCATGTAGAAATGGAGTTAGCGAGTTTACACCCAGACAGACAGACAGACAGACAGACGGACGCAAATTTTTTTTTTATTGATTTCGACTCAGAATGGTCTAAAACGTCGAGACTTGTGAAAAAAAACGTGCTCAAAGATTTTGACTTTTCGGCGAAGATTTCAATACATCGGCACTCTTAGTAGCACCAAGTGCCGATGTAATAACTATTGTAATTTAATATGTGCTAGGTATTTCTTTATTCGTAAAAAAATCAAATATTAAAGTCAGGGGTTCTTCTGTTCTCTAGTATGTTTCTAGAACAATTTTATTACACTACTTTCAAGTAATATCATGAAATGTTTTACATAGATTATACTCTTTATGGTCAGTCTCAAAATCTAATTAAAATTCCCAGATTTTATACTGGAAAGTTGGTAGAATTTATTGCTTAGGGTTTATGGTTCTTGTTTATGATTTTTAAACTATTTTATTAACAATATATGCTGTTTATAAAAATAAAAAAAGTTTTTACGGGGGGCCACCGAAAATAAAAAAAAATATTGAAGTATTTTATTTATTTTTAGAAGAGCTACACAATAAACCAAATTTTTGTTGTAAAAATAACAAAACGAAAAATTCAAAAGAACTTTTCTCCTTGTTTCAAAACATTAAAAGAACATTAAATAAACATTAACTAATTCAAAACCTTTTTTTCTGCTTTCAATAACTTTCAATATTCACTAGGTGCTACAATGTCACCAAAACAAAGAAAAACAGATTGGTGACATTGTAGCACCTAGTGAATATTGTCAATTTTGCTCACCTAAAAAGGTATTTTTTTTTAATTTGTCAATTTTATGTCAGTGTCAGTAATTTTACAAAAATATTTTATTTCTATATTATTTTAATATTTATATAATTCATAATTACGATTTGTTTCCTAATTCTATTTTGTAAGTAACTAAATCTTATTTAGATTTACATATATTTATATAATTTTTACATTATTTTTAATTTATTACCTAAATGTTTTTGCTTATTATTTACTTTTATAATTGTATTGTTTATTTTTAGTTAACTAATGATGGCCTAAAACCTGGTGGTGAAACGTTTTAAATAGAGAAAAAATATATATACAAATAGTTTTTATTCTGCCTATTCCCAAGGAAAACAATTAATTATAAAATATTTTTGGGCAAAGAATCCTACTAAAAATATAAACAGTTTATATAAGTAAATAGAACTGTAACAATGTAAGAAATTAAACAATACAAATACCTCTTTATTATAACTGAGTTGGGCTTGGGTCAAAAAATGTCAAGTAACCTGAAATTTGGTGTGCAAGCATAATTTTTCAATTGAAACAACATATGAGGGGTGCATATAAAAAATTAGAAAAGAGTGTTTTTTTGCAATGCCCTAGAGAGTAGTGTTATTCTCTTGTTTCAAAACAGAATTTAATACCAACCCTTAGTATAATATTGTAATTTAAGTAATAATTTTGACAAATAGTATAATGTAAGTGAACCGCAAATGCTTATAAGGTTCGGCCCAAAATTTAATGGATACCTCCCTTTTCCTAATTGCCTTTATTAGCCTAGATAAAGGTAATTTGAACAAAACGCACAAGGAAAATTATACAAAGCTTTTTTACTTATCGTACTTTTCCCACATTTATAACATGTTACAAAGATAGTGAAAATACAAAAAATAAATAAATGAGTAAAAACGATAAAATATTTATTTTTTAGTATATAAGGTGTCTCAGAACTTTTTCGCAAAAAGTATATAATGCTTTTTATTCACAACCATTTAGTAATTTGCTAATTACATATACACATAAAAGTTGGGAAATAAATTATAATTTACTAATAATTATTAGTAACTGCAACTTCCTGAAATTTTTCTCCCTTGGTCGGGAGGGCTCTTGTAGCTTACTTCACGTATGTCACTTATCAAAAATTTGAATTTATTGACTTGAATTTTATGACAAAAAAGTTTTCAATACATTTATTTTTTTATTTATTCATTTGTCCATGATTTATTTTTATTAAATAACATCACGTATAAATTAAGGTTATATTTTTTTGGCATTTATGAAAAATAAACAGTGACTACTTCCAACTGTATAGGTATTATATTACTATTTTGGGGTTAAGTTAAACCTGATTAACTTTAGTTAAAAAGAAAATGCATTACAGTATAAGGTACTTAACTTGATATGAGGGTAAAGGGTATTTAGTATTTAGTTTTTAGAGAGAAACATTTAAATGTATTACTTAATTTGTATCGAATAAATATAATTTTGATTAAGATTGTAAAATAACTAATTATAATTAACAAAAAATAAAGTTTATTTTATTGATTTCTATTTAATTTATTATTCTATATTTAAAAAGCAACATTTGTAGCAAACTTCTCTGCAACTAAACTTTTCAATATGGCTTCAAAATTCAAATAGTTTTTATAGTGGGAAAGAAGGCAAATAAATGTATATAAAACAGGTATGGTTGTACATAAAATAGTATACAAACCTCGGTTTAAAATTTTATTTGTCCTTCGGGAATTAGCAGACCTCGGAGCTGCGCGCCTTGGTCTGCTAACTTTCCCTCAGGAAATGAAACAGTTTTCATCTAGGTATCTCATATAATATTACTCCCCTTTAACCTCCTTACTCCATTTCAGTTTTTACAATCCCAGTAGAAGACTTTGGATAAGAAACTTAAGGTTTAAGCAAAGAACTTTTACCTCAAGAATGAACATGTTGAAATCTACCGTATGCTTTGTTTGAAGCGTGAACCAACTACGGTGAGGGGCTGGTGAGGGGTGACTATTGTTTACACTTAGTACGCGTAAAGAGAGAGAAAGAATGTGTAAACTCACAGTCTAATGTCGTAAACTTTGTCAAGCAATACAGTGTTGCTGGTTGCAACACCTGCTTTAGATATTTTATTGTAAATTTTAAGAAATATTAGTTTTATTTGAGTTTTATATGAACTAGTAGTTTAATTTTAATAAATTTAATTATATTATATAACATAATTATAGTGTCGTAGTATAGTAGTTTTTTAAAATTTTAATGTAGGCATAAAGATTTATCATAATGATAAAGTGAAAATTACGCATCATCGCTCTGGTCACCAGAAGGTCAAAACTAGCGATACTTATGTTTACACCAGAAACAGTATCGCGTACGTTTATGTAAACAAACAAACAAAAAGATGACACCTTCATAAACATTGGTCTGAAATAACTTATTGAGGTAAAAGTTCTTTGGGTTTAAGTCTTTTACTTAAAGCGTTCTAGCTGGAGATATTTGAAATTTTGGCGAAGGCGCGAAGCTGTAATATGACATTAAAAATAATAATAATAATAATTATACTGTTTGTATTTTAAATTATTTAAAATTTATTTCTTGTTTTGATTAAATTTTTTTTATCTTTCTGTATTTTTAAACTCATTTTAATGTGTATTTTAAATTTAAAAAATTGTTAACTAACAAGAATATCACTTTATATTAAACCGGTATTAAAAAAGTTTCTATATTTGCAGGAAAAAAGTAAATAGGTATATTTCTTCACATTAAAATTTTCCAGACTAGTCCACACTTCATTATAATAAGCATAAAAACTAATGTCAATGAACGGTTTTTTTCTTTGGGAGAAAAATTGCTTTAAGTAAGAATTCGCAAAAGTTTTGTGGTTTTTGTAATGTTAGACATAGACATTTTTTTATAGATCTGTTCAAACAAGCTGATGTGAAGAATTTGTAATGTTTTTTCTTATTATAACTTATAGTATAAGTTTATAGAAAAAGTACCAAGTCGTTGTAACAACGTTGTAAGGTGAAATGAAATGAAATTAAATTAAATGAAATGAAATTAATTCATCTATAATTTAATATTTAATATAAAATATAGAACTAATGCTACTACTAGTACTACTACTTTTTTAATAGTACTAATATACGTGTCTAAAATAAACTAATTTGCGAAAGTGTACTAAAAAGCGAGGATCATAAAAATTCGGGTGCGGTTATACGAGAACAGTATAATACCTTTTAGGTATTAGTCACTGCGTTATATTTCAGACAGGGAGAATATAGAAAAAGTTGTATAAATCACTCGTTTCATAACACGTTTTAAACGCACTAGTACTTTAGAAATCCCGCCGCAAGCGGCGTCCAAACTTGTACCTATACTCATGCGCTAAAAACGTATGTTATGAAACTAGTACTTTAATATACTATTAACCATAGGTAAGTTGTCCACAATTCTAACAATGGGGAAATTGACATAATTTATTTTAAAAATACATGAGTTTTAAGCCTTTTCAAGTTCAAAACATTTAAAATAAATTATTCTATAAAAAATTATCTAACATTTTTTTAAATAATTAAAATAAGAGATAAAACTAAGTTTATTATTAATTATTTTTATTTTTGTTTTGAAATAAATCTTTATATATCTCAAAAACTAAGCATTTTTTTAATAAGAATGATCAATTATAATTATACATATTTATTATGTAATATAACAACTTTTACCAGATTGTTTTGTCCCACTCTCTTTTTTAAGAAAATGCCACATTAAGGAACCCTTTTTGGACGCTGTATATCCCTGAATGATGCCGGGAAAGTATTGTAGCAGATTTTTTAACGTATAATTAAATAAATTATATAATAATAGTGGATTTATGATCACAACGAAGCGAAATCAATAATTTTGTAACAAAAGTGTACGAAACAGGATCATTCCGCTTGAAAATATAAGAGCTGTCAGCACGCAAGCCAAGATTTATCTACTGAAAACTGGCTAGATGCTATCTCTTCTTTACGAACTCAGTATTCGACAATCTACAGCTATATTGTGTTGTTTTAGCTGTGCTTCTCTTTATTAACCAGATAATTTACTTTCAGATTAGATCTTGTATATAACGAAGGCTGTAATAAATTGAATTTGTCCTATATTCGAGCAGAACGCATAAATCTTGTTACTTTTTGATGTCGTCTACATTTTGAGTTTAATCATAGGTAAATAAAGGCATATTTTAAATTTTATAAGGAAGGTCTTTCAGAATTACTTACTATTTTATTGTTAAAAATCTTACGTTTTTATATAAAAATATAAGAAACACAGTCTGTTGTCATAACATAAAGAAACGATGCAGTTCTTTGGGATGATTCTAGATAAAAACTTGTATCGGAATCATTACAGCAATTCTAGCTATAACATTTTTATCTCTAGTTAAAAATCTCTAAGCTAAGAATTCCAATAAACTTTTTTATCCACAATCATCCCTAAGAACTGTATCATTTCGTGTGCTATTCCTTGGTAAAATGTTTTATGTTTATGTTTGTGGTACTAACAGGAAAAAGGTAAACAAAAAAAAAACAATTACTAGAAATTTTGATATTGTCCTTTCATTTGTAGATGATAAATTATCCTATGCAATATAATTTCAAAGGGGTTGAATAACAATAAGTTTCATTTGTCGTGCATTTCGCAAATGAAATGGAGGAAGGTGTTGACATTAAGGATAGAGTAGTGAACAATAATATATCATTCTGCAACCAACATTAATCTGCAACAACGGCGAGATATCAAGGAAAATTTGTAGAAAAGCCTTTTAACAATAATATTATTCAATAGCGAAAAAGAATCATATATTTATAGAATGAAAAAGATTCAGAATTATTTAATTGCTTCTCATTCTTAAGTATACTGTTTTTTCATGAGTTCCTGTTACCTAACCACTTTAATGCCCATAGCAAAAACTGCGTAAAATTCTTGTATTCAAAACCAAATAATTCATTTTTTAAATTTCTTTTAAGATTAAATTAAGATATCCATGAATCAAGAATTGACAGGTTTCCATTTTCAATTTTTTTTTTCCAATTTGGCCGTAATATTTTAAATGTGGCACGCTGTTAGAGCAAACTTTACAAAGTTTTCAAGAAAAAGTAATAAAAAATGGATTTTAATGAAATAATGGTGCAGCCTGGGGGGTTCACCGCCGGGGAAATCTTTTGTACATCCTTCGGGAACTCAGTAGGAATTCAGGAGAACTCATGGGGAATTCGAGAGGAATTCACAAGGAATTCAGGGGAAGTCACAAGGAATTCAGGGGAAGTCACAAGGAATTCAGGGGAAGTCACAAGGAATTCAGGGGAAGTCACAAGGAATTCACGGGGAAGTCATGGGGCGGCTATGGGAGGATTGGTGTAGTGGACTACCGCGTCGCACTTGACGAGTTTACAACCCAAATAGCGTGAGTTCGATTCTCACTGGCGCCGATTTGCCTTTTTTAGGTAATTAATAATTTAAATTTGGCGAAGACGTAAGTGAAGCGGACAATCCCTATAAATTGGTTCGAAAGTCAATTAAAGCCGGTGGTTCCCTCTACTACTAGCCCACACAAGTCCTGGACTTAGGGGATGCTTAATTAAGTAGAATAGTACGAGGTTTAAAAAAAATGTAATGTAATGTAATGTAATTCAGGGGAACTCATGAGGAATTCAGTGGAATTCATGCATTAGGGGAACTCTTTTGTACACTTTTTTTCCCTGGTAGCGGTTAACCGCCCCAATGCAGCCTATCGAAACTGTTTGTTATTGAGAAACAGGCAGCAGAGGGTATTTTAAATTTATTCCCATCCAAATTAAGAAAAAGTGTACAGCTATCGTGGATAACATGATACAGATGTGGCAGTAAAACAGTAGGTTTAGGCCCGCAAAAGAGGGAGTAAAATAACGTTTTAAGCCCGGTCGTGCAAAAAAAATTCTTCTTTAAAATTCAAAGAGAATAATAAACAGACAAAAAAAATGGGATGGATCGTTATTCATTTTTTTTAACCAATGTCTCATATGTTACCGCGTACATTAATCTTTGTTACAACGTATATTTACGACATAATAAAACACCCAACAAAATAATTTTATATCGGGAATGAAATCAGCCAATGATTAATTCCGCTTTATGGGCCTTTTTCTATATTGATATATGTTACATCTTTAATTTCATGTTTCATTGGCTGACGCCTCGCAGGTTAATTTTCTCGTGGGCAATATCTTATTTTACCCACTGGTACCATAAATAACTATTATTCACAATCATATTATATTGTTCTAACGCCTTGAAGGGAAAATAAATACTTAAAATGTTAGTGTTTAAATTAAAATTGAAAGACTAAGACTTTCGTTATAAATTTTTAATGATTTTAAATAAAACAGTACACATATAACAAAGCTTATATTTCAAGGCTTGGGCCTTCGGCCTCTGTCCAAAATAATTCTTGCCCTGAAATGCGATGTTTTTTGCATAATATAGCGGATTAAGCGAACAAATCGAAATGTAAAAATCTGATTCTGTACAATATTATTATCAAGAACTATGCTATACTTAGGAAAATAGCAATATCTTGTCTAGATACCGACAGACAGACAGGCAAACATATTTATACATGAGAGTTAAAAGCATGATCGATTAACCCATTCAGCATATGTACATTTTTTGCCATATGTTGGACCCTGGGGTCTCAAAACGACAATTTGAGATAAAAATGCGTGAGACATAGAGATTCGACTTACCGTGATGTTAGATTCTCTGGTGATGTCTGAGCTCAGAAGTGGTGATGGGTAGGCCCTGTCTCTATATTCAGTAACGCGAAAATGTTGTGTTGGAGTGGAACTGTATATCATAGATGGTATCTATAATCTCCTTTTTGCCTAGCGAGTGGCCGAAACAGCAATGGCCGGCGGCGATATTGATTGATAATATCGATGTACGTGCTGCGTACCGAACTAATTACTACTTACTGTCAAGAGGGCACATTAAGGCACCCTATAGTAAAATAATTCAACTATAATAAAAGTAGTAAGCCTGGCCAACTTGATCGAAATGGCAAGTTTTGATCTTATAAGTCGCAACTTAGTGCGGCTGTCGATGTACGATAGGTTTGCAACTCGATGTATATTACATAAGAGAATGGCAACAATCCAGTTCCAAAGTAACAAACTCTCTAGGATTAATGTTTAGTGGTCTAATTTAGGGATTAGCTGTCTCGGGTTGGTATTTAATTACAGCCAGAACCGACTTATTGTACTCGAACGTACATACCAAAAATGTGAATTAATTCCATTTCCTATTAGGCGTGAAAGACTTGCAAAATTTGTCATTTCCTATGTTCAAGTTATACAGAGCATTAAATAAAAAATCTGGGGCTTACCTCCGATACAAAACTGACATGGAACCCTTTTAATGAGATTTATACCTACTAGAAAATCTTGTAGATTTGTTTTAGTTTTTAGGGCTTATCTTTAATACAAAACATAAATGGAACTCTTTTCTTTTTGTCACAATTAGCCATGTACATATAAGTAAAGATATTCATAGGGGTATCAGGAAAATACATAATGAAACAAGGAGATTTTAAGTAAAGTTAAAAATAGTAGTCTTTACTATTATATTAGTATTTTTGCTTGTTAGTTCATACAAAAATTACTTTAAAAACAGAGAATTTAAAAATTGGGTTAGAATACTCTGCAACTTTGCATAGAATTTTTAGTGTGTGTTAAAACACTCTTTAAATCAATTTAAAATCATGTATAAATGACAATGATTGAAAATAAACTAGAGTAGATATATTTCGAATGTAAATGACTGTGGAACATTTACAACGAGTTGGCCGCTCAACATTGGCCTTATCTGGGCACAAGAGTGATGGTATACGTCCAGCATCTGTGCGCTGGCCGTTATTACATGCCCATTCGCCACTGGTCGCAAGAAACAAGACGGATTGCTGTACCGAAATAGTTTCATAAATAAATGTCCAAACATTTATCCAGAATGTACCCCTTTTCAAATTAATAGTTTATTTCCTAAGGAAATTTTGCTTGTTACTTGATGCTACAGGAAATTACAGAACTGAAAATTTCTTACCGTATTAAGTACTGAAAGATTTTTTATACAGCCTGTTCCAGAACTCGCGGGTATATTAAAAACTCTTTGGAAAATATGAAAAAATGAAGTCAGTTTGATATCTTATTTTATAAACTTTCTCATTTTTCCACCCGTCTAGAAAAGGTGTCCATTTCACTGTTTTTTTTTTAATTTACCTATTTTTACAGACTAAAAGCTGAAAAGAATGGATTCCGGTCCTGAACATAATCAAATCCTTTCTAAAGTCTATTAATATTCGTTTTGTACTAATGGAAGTTGTAAGTTATTTATTACGTCTAATCGTTTTGGTAACGGTTCTCAAATTTTGATTAGCCTTAATAAATAGAAAAGCATTTTCGTGTTTAGTTTTAATTTAATTAATAAGGCAACAGTTTAGATAAAATGATTCAAGTCACATTTTAGTGGAGAAGTTTCTATTAAAAATTTAAATTTACGTTACATCTTACGCCTATTTTAACCTTTTGTCCCAGGTATTGCTTTCCCATTTTAATGTTTTCAAAATTTTGGAAAAGCCCTGTATTGTTGCAAAAAATTTCAATTTTTTTGCGTAATTTTTCGTTTTATGTCGATATGTGTAAATCAATTTGGAGCAAAAAAAAATTCGATCGGTGCACCGCGGTGAATCGGTCAGTCGATCTTTTGGTCGATCGGCCGGTTGCTCGGTCGGTCGATCGGTGGCTCGATTTATTTTTGTCGGTCGTTCTGCCCAATAATCTTATGGGTACGATAACCTATGAACGCCTTAAGCTAGCTAAAGATAATCTGAATTTTATTTAAAGCCAGATATGTCACGATTTGTTGGAATAACTCTATAGATATTTTTTGTCAAAAATAACACGTAGAAACTCTAGTACGATCTGTTGATGTAAATCAAAAAGTCTATAAGAAAGCAAAAGGCAAAAAATAAAGTTTAAAGCAATTTAGTCTGTGTAAGGATAATTTTCGGGAGTGTTTTAACACCGAAAAGTTTTCAAACTGTAATTTTTCCTGGTGTAATTTAAGTGTGGCCGTTTCCCGTAAATTATGGAAAAATGCGTTAGAACCTAAAAGGCCGACTGTCTGTAATAATCCGGGTGAATAAAATAATCCAAGAGAATAAAAATCATTCTTTTAAATTTACGGCTCAGAGGCACGTACTGGGAGGTTCCGCATGGTAAGAGACTTTTAGATAAAAACACGCCGTGAAGATATGTAATGCTAAGCATTCCATTATATACTTCACAGTTAATGCTATATTGCACTTTCCCAAATAATAAAAAAATATTTCAAGAAAAAATCAAAGAAACTAAAACATTTTTCAACAATTTTTCTTTTTATTTCTTTAAGGATTTTGATTTGAACGAAAATTTCTATATAATATTTTTTTCACAAATACATCAAAACATACAGGGTGAATATTAACTGCCATGCCAAAATTTACCAGGTGATTCTACACCCAAAAATATGAAAATAAGTTTCTATAAAGGTTGGTCTGGAAATGAGCCCTACAGCATTAATAAAATTTTAATGCTGCAGAGTGATTCTCCCTTTAAAACTGAGCAAAAAAGTATTTTTCACCAAAACACCTAAATTTATTATTAAAGGAGTAATAGCCTTTTAAAAAGTAACGTTTTTGGTGGCACAAAATGTTACTTTCTCTTAATTGCATTTTTTTGAAAACGGTTGTTCTTACAGTGTTACACTATATGATATTTTTTATGTATTTTTACTCAAGAAATCTGTATTTTTTTCAAAAAATCCAAAAACCATACACATAAAAATGTTTGGGGCAAAATTGTGTTAAGCCTCACATATTTTGTCTGTCTAGGTACGCCTATGTATAAAATTAAAAAAACTAAATTAACATAACCTTATTGCCCCTAGTATACATGCAAAAGCTCGTCGCTCTAGCTTAAATGGTACCAGCGTTATTAATTAAAAACCTTATTTTTATTACAATTTTAAAGGGACCTAGCTCTCTTAGGGCTCATTCCCGGTCCAACTTTTATAGGAACATTTTTTGATATTTTTAATTTTGAATCATCTCTTAAATTTTGGCATGCCAGTTATAATAAAGTTGTGATTACATACCTGAAAAAAAAATCAATTAAAACCCTTAATTTTAGCCAAGCTAGTAGGTATATAAAATATATAACCTATACTCTAGGTGCTTCAAAAAAGTCTAATACGAGAAAGGTGAGTGTAAATTTATTTTCTTTTTTATCGACTGCGCCAGTTATTTCGTTTTATTGCTATGTTCTGTTAAAGATCCAACCAATTGAAATCAAGCACTTTTAAACTGAGGTAGTAGAACGTATCAAATTTGAAATTCTACTGTAAAATCTTAGGAATTGTTAACTTAAAAATTATGATGTTTTTTGTGTTAAATTTAGAAGAAAGATCAAAAATGTTTTTTTTTTTTCTTTTTTTCTTTTTGTTCTGTAAGATTAAATGTAGGTCCCTTTTTGCGTAGAACATAACAATTAATATAAGCACTTAATTTTGCACATAATGTCGTAGAACTTAAAACAGATGTCCTCTGAAGAATGGTTATGTACAGGCAACTTTTTAAAATTACTGCAAATTTTATTATAAAAGACGGCCATCAAGAAAAGTTTTATATTTTTTTACATCCTTATATATGAGATATTTTTCGTGTAAAATACTCTTGCAAAACTAATTTTCAGTTTCCATTTACAAGTTTTGATTTACTTTTGATGTTACTTTACTCTACATTAGAGTATATTTTCATAGAAAATATACAGTGCTTTATTTAAAAGTGTTTTATTTTTTTTAATAAAAAAAAATGTTTTAACAACTAATCCATCTGCTAATGATTTGGTTTTATAAAACATTTTAAGTAAAAACGCTTAAGAATAGTTTTTTTTTTGTTACGTTATGGTAGAACAAACCGTGTAGGTATGTATGTAGTATTACATGCTCTTAAAGGCAAGTTAAAATTATTTAAAACCCAAAACAAATAAAAAGGCTATCCATCGACGACTTTAATTTCTTATTTTTTGTAGTAAACAACATTTTCTCGTCAAGTTTAGATTCTATAACGTTTTTATTTTTTAACTGCTTTTTTCAAAAATGATCCCTATATAATAGGAGTAATTTTTCCTGAAAAAAATACGTAAATCAGTTTTTCCTTCAGCTTTTTTTGATTGTTTTTTAACCAAACCTCTAATAACTTTTTTCTATTTAGGGGAAATATTTTTAAAAACAATGGGGATTTTTCTCTTATAGAAGTTGATATTTCCGACGAACGGACAGACGAACATTTTGAAAGTTAATTATCTTTTCATTGAACAGATTTGTATCTAAAATTTTTTTGTCTATGATGTTTTTAGCGTTTTTAAAAAATTCAAAACTATTGTAGGAAGAAAATTAAATATTGTACTATGAATTTGGATTTCTATTAGTATTTTATAACGAAATTTCATATAACGTAGATAAAGTATTCAATATTTTTCACAAAAGATTTTAACTTGCAAAAAAATTTGAATTACGTCTTTTTTATAATCTTCGTTCAACATTTTTTCATACAGGATTATAAAAGAAACATATTGCCGACATTTTAGGATTTTTATTAGATGGGATTTAAATTTAGCTAAGACGACACAAAACATTTCATCTCTGACAAAATACCAGAATAGGCAGATTTTTAAAGAGAAATATATATACATTTTTTTCAATTGTTGTAAAAAGCATATTAAATTTTAATCCGTTGTAATATTTTCTACTAATAGAGGAAATGCGCCTAATTTCGGATGGTTTCCAAATTTCGGATAGTTGTGTATTTAAGATACTGTCTGCAAAGGTAAACAGAAACCTACTTTTATGTGAAGCCAAAAGTCAAACTAAATCCGTCCTGTAATATGATAACGGTAGAGCTTCTCCCCTTTAAATGGCAGCACAAATCGTTTATATTGCAAATGGCAGTTTTGTGCTCAGTTGCATTATTATGCTTGTTTATTTTATAAATAATCGTTATAAAAGTTCGTGATTCTGTCTTGGGTAAGTTATGATGTTAGTTAAGTTGATCCACTATTCATAATTAAGCAATTTGAAAACGTAAACATTCTACAAATTTCTAATCTAAAAAGCAGAAAGTTGCCTAACTTCGGATAGACCATTTTTGTGCATTTGATTCCCAATTTCGGATATTCCCAAGGTAATTATTATTCAGGATAACCAACCGTTAATTATTTTTTTTATAATGATACAACAAACTAAGATAAACAATTTTGAAAAAACGAAAATTACCTAAGATACTAAGATATTCGAAATTGGGAATCTAAAATTATAGTTCCTATAGTATTTCGTAGAAAATCGCTTAATGATTAAATTACGTCTTAAATGTGAAGAAATAACAAGAAACATAAGCAATGGGATCCAGATCTACTCTTGAAAAAATTTTTTCGGATATGTCCGAAATTAGGAGCCCTTTTTCAAATGCACAAAAATGCGCTGATTTTTTTTAACCGTGTTTTTTGGAAAAAATAAACTGTAATAAAATTGCTTTTATAATAAATAATGGTTTGCTATAATAAGTTGTATCTGGTTATATAAAAAAAATATCAAAAAGTAATACCGAGTATTAAATATTGAATACATTGTAAATGGTATCCGAAATTAGGCGACTTTCCTCTATCTCTATAAAAAAAAAAGTATCTAAACAAAAATATATGCTTTACTTGGCTCAACCTTACTAGTTTGACCAAGATATAACTTGGGATGTTTTATTTATGTCTAGATTTTATAAAAATTACTAATTTTTTATTTAGTTACCTTACATTTCATAAAAACATCAAAATACACGGTCTTTTTCTTATGAAATCGTAAAACAGTACAATTTTATCTAAAGTAATCTAATCTAATCTAATCTAATCTAAAGAAATCTAATTCAATTAGCCAACTGTTAATGTTGCCTTGATTTACACAAGTTATAGGCAACCCATTAAACAGCTAGGTACCATAATAATATATTGTATTTTAAATTTAAATACCAAGAAAACTAAAAGTAAAAAAAATCATATTTTCTGTTTTACATACATAAATTTGTATGCTATTTTGTCCATTGTATGCTTTGCTTTTCTCAAAAATTCTTTAAATAAGTAGTAAAAACTAGAAAATATTAAACTAAGAAACTTTATATTTTTTCAGGATCGTAGGAAAAATAGTGTACATAACCGGTTGGAAAGTGTATTTCGTACACTCGTGGGGTTTCCTCGCCTGGCGGCTCGTTCGTAAACCTCCCCACTTGCCTGAAATATGTCACTTTCCACACTAGCTATGTAATATACTTTATAACCCAAAGCCGTATATATTTTGCCAAGGAATGGTAGAGCAAAAGTACCATATTTTATTTAGACGACTACGCATTACCCTGTTGAAATTGAATCCGAAATGTTTTATATGCAAAGCTCGACTTTAGAGCAGCTTTAGAAAATTAGAGAAAGAAATGGAGGATTAGTAAACTCGCATTGCATTCTTGCTCGTTTCAATTTCACGCAGCGATGCCCCTTTGCCACTTCAATTTATAACTTACTTATAAGTCAGCTAGTGTATGCTAAGAAAACAGTTGCGACTTCATTTGCGTATTAGTCCAGTCAAATAACGAGAAATTTTCACGTTAAATTGCAATAAATGAACACGGGCTGATATTTTAAAGAATACAATACAATACAATACAATACAATATAAGTGGGGTTGTGAGGCATGGTACTACCTTTCAAATCACTGCGACCAATGAGATCTATTGTGAATCCCCTTGGCAATTTAGTCCACATCAAACTTTAGGCTTTCAAAGAAGCCTAAGAGTTTTTTGGGGGCTACTTGGGATATATCTGCAGGTCTTGGGTATACCTGTTCTAGATATTGTAGCCTTTTGCGAGCAATGGCTTCGCAGAAGCACATAATGTGTTCGGCCGTTTCTGGTGCTTCTGAGCATAGACGGTAAATGACGATTTCAGACTTTCCCATTTTTTTTAAGATGATATCTTAACGGGCAGTGTCCGGTTAACAGCCCTGTATAGGTCTTTAGGTCCACTTTGCTGAGATCGAGTAATTTTCTTGTTCGTTTAGGTTCATATTTTATGAATATTTTGGCCTGTCTTAAGTTTTGGTCTTTCCAATATCGAGTTTTGATTTTGGTTTCCCATCTCTTAATTGCCTCTACCTGATGGCTTTTGTTAAAGCCACAGAAAGGTTCAGGGCCAATAAATTGAGCGCATGCTCCCTCTCTCGCGAGAGAGTCCGCAGCCTCATTGCCCTCAACACCCTCGTGTCCTGGCACCCACATGAAGGAAACCTTGTTGGTTTCTGCCAGGTGTTTAAGGGTTTCGTAGCATTCCCAGGCAAGCTTTGACCCAAATGTACATGAGTTTAGTGCCTTTAAAGCTGCTTGGCTATCCGAGAATATGCATATTTTTTGCCCTCTTTTGCCCTTATTCAGGCATTCTTGAGCACAAATTTTTATGCCGTATGTTTGTATTGGTAATATTTTAAAGAAAGTTTTTTTTTTAGAATATAACGTTTTAGAGAACAGACTTTCAAACTTTAATAAACTATGCTGGTGTATTAGTGGTTGCCTATTCACGTGATCACACAACTTTTCTTTTTATAATGTTGACAAAGGAATTCCTGACCAGTCCAAGCAAAGCTAGGTCGGTCTGGCTACTAGGAAGGGGCCGAGCAACCATAAGCCTACTTACTGGGGTCCTCACGGGCCACTGTGGGCTTATGCGACACCTAAGCCTCATGCGGAAGGTAAACTATCCGACCTGCCCTGGGTGTGGGATGGACGAGGAAACGCCCTACCACTTCATAGGGGAGTGCGAGGCTCTGGGCAGGCTCAGACAAGACATCTTCGGAGTGGTAACACTAGCGAAGGAAGAGCTGAGCCTCCTAGCCTGGCCAGATGTTATGAACTTCATCAGAAGGTCTGGCAGATTCAGGAAGATCGAGGATAGGCAGCAGGTTGGGTAGATTATCTTGGGGCAGACAAAAAGGGCCATTGGGCCTACCTGTCAGGCGTCGGGTCCTACCCACCTTTTACTACTACTACTACTACTACTTTTATAACGTTTCAAATTAGTGCCTAGTGCCGATGTTTTGATAAGGTGCTTGCAACTGTTCAGTAAAAGTTCTTGCCATATCGCATGATTTGAACCAATGACAGAATTTCCCCCCTTTCCCCCACTCTAATTCATTGAGTATTTTATGTAAATTTTACGGATTTTACGGCTATTAGATTAAAACACGGTTAATTAGTGCATTTAACAGACGAATAAAAAAAATTATTTACTAATACACGATAATATTTCATTCATATAAAAAAATACATATTTTCCCAAAATTTTAGCTCTTAAAATTGCCAGGAACATACTTTTTTAATTATTTTTAACTGAGAATTCTTACATAGAGAAATGCAGAGTATGGCAATATCGCAACTATATATATATATATGAGCCATATACAGGCCATCTAGGCCCACAGCTTTGTAATGTTTTTCCATGTTTTTCTATTCCTGGCCTTCATCCTCCAGTTTGACACATTTTTTCCTTTTATATCCTCTAGAACTACCTCACTCCATCTCTTTCTCGGTCTTCCCTGCTTCCTATTTCCGTCCGGTCTTCTGAATGCTACTTTCTTTACCACCCTCTCATCTTTCATTCTTTCCAAGTGCCCCAACCATTGCAAACGCCTCGATTTTATCACATCCACAATGTTTTTTCCATTAAATAAATTGTAGACCTCCTCGTTCGTTCTCCTAACATATCCATCCTCCAGTTGTTTACCTCCAAATATTCTCCTTAAGACCTTTCTTTCCCATCTCAGTAACCTCTCTTGCATTGCTTTATTTAGAACCCATGTCTCACAAGCATACAGTATTGTTGGCCTAAGTACCGTTACATAAAGTCGCAACTTAGCTTTTCTGGATAGATTTTTTGCTCTCAACAAAAAGTTTAAACCCCCTGCACATTTGTTTCCTTTCATTATCCTCCAATCAATCTCTTTTTTTTCATCACATTTGTTCGTAATTAGGCTTCCTAGATAGACGCATTCCCTAATCTCATGTAAATATATTTCTTCTTCTTCTACCCTAATATTTAAATCCTGTCCCATTTCTTCCATCCCCACCCTCATAAACTGACTTTTCTCTATATTTATTCTAAGACCCATTTCCTTCGCTGACGTTAAAAATCTTGATAAAATTTCCTGTAACTCTATTTTGCTTCTTGCTATTAAAGCCACATCATCTGCATACGCAACTATTTGATGGCTTTTATAGATAATATTTCCACTTCTGTTTAATCCACTTTTCCTAATTATTTTCTCCAGGATCGCATTAAATATTAATGTGGAGAGAGGGTCCCCTTGCCTTAGTCCTAT
This sequence comes from Brachypterus glaber, assembly GCA_958510825.1. Classification (NCBI taxonomy): domain Eukaryota; kingdom Metazoa; phylum Arthropoda; class Insecta; order Coleoptera; family Kateretidae; genus Brachypterus; species Brachypterus glaber. The sequence goes on along the minus strand of OY294050.1, from coordinate 2,433,756 downwards.
ATCTACGTCAAAATCTCCACTCATTTTATCCTTAATTTTTACATTATTTGTTGTTTTTTTTATTGTCATCATATATAGGTTAATAAGCTTTTCTGGTATTTCAAATTCCTTTAATATCTGTCTTATCTTGCTCCTTCTAACCGAATCGTACGCTTTGTGGAAGTCAACAAATACAATAAAAGTCGGGATACTAAATTCATAACAAGTTGTCACCGTTTCCTTCACTGTAAATATCTGGTCAGTTGTTCCCCTTCCCTTTCGAAAACCGGACTGGTACTCCCCAAGCTTTAATTCAATCTTTTCCTCCAAAAGCTTCTTTAATACAGATGAAAAAATTTTGTACGTAATATCTAGTAATGAGATACCTCTATAGTTATTACACTGCATTGCATCTCCTTTTTTTAAAATAGGTACAATTGTTGCCTTTTCCCACTCGCTAGGCATCTTTTCACTTTTCCATACCATTCTTATAAATTCCCATACTCTGTTTTTTAGTTCTTCTCCTCCATATTTTATGTATTCAGCTACTATTTCATTTCTTCCTCCGCTTTTATGATTTTTTAGATTTTCAATTACTCTATAAACCTCTTCTTTTGTTGGTTCTCTTCCTGTACTTTCGTCACCTTCCTCCAAAATTAGCCCTGTTTCTTGATACATATCTTCACCATTCAGTGTTTCACAGAAATACTCCTTCCATCTTTCCAGTATCTTGTCCTGTTCCCCTATGATTATACCATTTTTGTCCTTTATATTTATTAACTGTCTCTTTGTTTGCTTGTTTTCTTTTTTGACCTCCTTATAAAAATGCCTACACTTATTTTGCCTAAAATCGCTTTCAATTTCGCAAACCCTATTATCATTAAAGCACCTCTTTTTTTGTCTGCACACTGCCTTAAATTTTCTTCTCTGACTTGAGTATTCCTCTATGTTTTCCTGAGTTTGTGTGTGTAACATTTTTAGTCTGAATTTCTCTCTTTTTTCCAGTTCACTTTTACACTCCTCATCCCACCACTTCTTTGTTTTACCTATTTTTCTAACCGGAATCGTTTTTGCTGCTGTGCTTTTTATTACTGCTTCTAAATTTTTCCATTCTTTATTTAAGTTTTGTGTTTCAGGTTCTTTTTTGCGTAACTCCCTCTCTAATTCTTGGATGTAATTTTTTTGTATATCTTTATCCTGTAGCTCATCTAAGTCCAACTTCTTATTGTAAGTTTTTATTTCTCGTTTTTGTATCTGCTTTTTTATTTTAAGCTCTATCTTGACTAAATAGTGGTCCGAGTCGACATCTGCACCCCTACATGATTTTACATTATTTATCAAATTGTGCTCCTTGCCTATTAAAACATGGTCTATTTGATTTTTGTGCCTTTTATCCGGCGCGATCCATGTGTCCTTATAAATATCCTTTCTCGCAAAATGTGTACTCATTATTTTCATTCCCTTTTCTTCTGCAAATTCTACCAGCCTTTTCCCGTTTTCATTACATTCTTCATGTTTACTTTCCCCTCCCGTTATATGCTTGTATATTTCCTCTCTTCCCACTTTTGCGTTGAGATCTCCTAAGATTATTATTACCTTCTTCTTGTTCCACATATCATAAATATCCTCCACCTTCTCGTAAAATATGTCTTTAATTTCCTCATTTTTTTCTTCCGTTGGTGCGTGTATATTCACGAGGATAATGCTTATCTCTAATTTTAAAATGATATAACAAATTCTATCCGAAATTGGCTTACACTGTACTATTTTGTCCACAAATTCCTTTCTAACTAAAAACCCTACACCCAGCCTCCTTGTTTTACCCCCACTTGTAAAAAGTACATACTTTTTAAAGTCTCTAGTACTAGATTCTTTAATGTGTGTTTCCTGAATTGCCATTATGTCCATCTCATATTTATCTGCTACCGTTATCAAATTTAACATATCCTCTTCTTCATATATGCCCCTTACGTTCCATGTTCCCACCTTCATATTTTCTCTTATTTTCATGTTGCCTTTACAGTTCCACTCCCTTCGTTTTATAATTTTGTCATCACCATATCGTTTTTCCACGCCTTTTCCATTTTCACTGCCTTTGTCTGTTCGGATGCCACTTTCCTGTTCTTCGATGCGTACTTTAGTTAGTTTTTTGATATATTCTTCTCTCCTCTAGAAACACCCTTTTCTTCTTTGTTCCATTTAAATTCTTCCGCATTTATTACTATCTTTTGGTATCCAACTTTGACTGTTTTTCCTAAATCCCTCTGTTCTTTAGCTATGCTCCAAATTTCTTGTTGGATTTTCCTTTCCTCCAAAGTCATATCGTTGTCTATAAATACCTGTGTATCCTTTAATTCTCTTTTTGCTCTCATGATCTCTTGTTTTTTTTCCCAATTATCAATTCTTACTAGGATCATAGATTTATTAGGCTCCTTATTTATCTTATATGCAGTGCTTATTGCCGCTGCGATCCTTAGTTTCTTTTCCAAAAACTCCTTAACAACTTCTTTTTCTTTTCCCTTTTCAGCTTCTATCCCTTTTATAATTATGTTGTTTTTCCTTTTCTCTTTTTCCTCCTTTTCTGCTCTTTTTTCTAGTAATTCAATTCTGTCTAGTAACTGCTTTTTTTCTATTTTCCAGTTTTTTTGTATGTCCTCCAATTTATTTTTCATTTCTCTTATTTCCGCTTTAAGCTCCGCTGTATTCCTTGCATTGTCCACCTTTATTTCTTTAAGCATGCTTTTAATTTCCTCCATCTCGTTCTGTTCGAAACCCTTTTCTCCTGACTTTTCAGATTCTTTTTTCCTCTGCTCAGGTGACCTTAAAAACTTTTTTACCTCTACTAAATATGCTGTCGTAGTCTTCCTTATTTTCCTCGATTTCTTCTTCTCTGGGTCTTTTTCCAGGATTCATAGGCTTTGAAAATTCTTAACAGGACCCACTGAGCACTATAATATTGATGCCCTTTACAGAATGAGCCTTTACGTAAATCCCAGCTAACTTGTCCCTTATTAAAGTTTTGGCTTATTTCACGAACTACGCAATCGCTCAACGCACAAAGTGTCCTTTCACATACGCGTCAACATAACCTCACTTAATTAAATTTATTTAGTTTTGTTTATATTTGTTATTAAAAGCCGGAAAAACCGTGTGTTTTCTCGCACTTAGTAGCCTTCTACTCTGCACTTCTTTTTTTTATCACTTCCGATCGCTTTATGATTACAAGAACTTAGATTTATACCGATTGTAACGGAGCCGATATTCACGGGTGTCCGTTGACAATATTAACATCGCAACTAAGAGAGTGAGAAAGCATAACCCTCAGTGGTCAATTTAAAAATCGCGCTAATAATTGCCTGTTTTGGTTGATGCGCTGTTGCCAGGTTTACTATTAAATAATGGGTTTTGACAAATTTTTATTTATTTATTTGTTCAAAATTAATAAATAAAACTTAGAAATCTGCATTCTTTATAAATTGGACCCGTGTTTTAATTACCTAATTATAATTATAGTTAATCAATATAAGATCTCTGTAATCAGCTATTTTTTTTTAAGCTAGGTTAAATAAGGAGAGTACTTTAAGAAAGATTAAATTAGCGTTCCCAGATGTTTTAAAACAGTGGGACAATCTAAAGATTACAAGAGAGAACATATACATGCCTTAAAAATTCACCCTACGGTTCTCCATATATTTATGTGTTAAAAAGCTTTTAAGCCATATTTTACAAGAAAAAAAAATCAAAGGATATTTAAACTCCTATCCTATCAAATTTGCACCCTCTCTACAATTTATCTCTTTTGTATGTATACGTGTTAGTATTTTCGGTAAAACAGAATTGTTTTTTAGGGAAAAATGGATTTCCAATCTTAATAAAAATAAACTAAAAAAAATAAATTTACTATTATAATAATTATTAATATAGGGTGGGTGAGTAGGGTTGTTTATTTTTCTTGCCCAATTCTCAACAAAAAAATGGTTTTAAATAATAAACTGTCTTTTAGTTGTTAAATTGGGAAGGTTCAAGTATTACTAAATTTTAAATTTTGATCATTTTGGACCTCCCCCCCCTGTAACGTTATTTTCCTATACCATTAACATGGGTGTAACACTCCATAATGATCCTCACCCTCCCCTTGGGACTTGTGATTTTTTTCTTTTACCCTGGTAAAGCTATTTCTTCATGTAAAAGGGTATTTTTTTAATATTCCCTTATTATTCAAAAATAATTTCCCTTCCTAAAACCGCCTAATATCAACTTTTTCATATTTTAATAATAATAATAAAATGGCTTAACATGTTTTCTCTCTTAAAAAACCGCGGGCGAGACCTCTAAATATTTTTTTAAAAATCTGAAAAAAATTGAAGGTTGGTTTTTGAACTAAATGAACAGTTATAGGGGGTGGGACCCTAAAAAAATACATTTTTTAATTTTGACTGGGCACCCTATTGAATATAAATGAAATTAATAATTTCTTGAAAATGGGAATGTATTTAAGATAATTTCTTTCATTTAAAATTAAATGCCTGCAAAAATTATTAGGTTTTTCTTTAAATTGGCTCGTAAATAAGCAAAATATAATTTTGAATGGTGTTTTATAAGTTGTTAACTCTATTTGTTTTTAATTTAAATTATATTTCAGTTATTTCGAAACGATGCTTTCGGAAATTAAAGAACTTTAATTACAAATAAACTGTAAAGTTTTTAAATGCTTCACATCTAGAAGTAAACTCCATTCAACGAAATACTCATGAATGGGACATATTTTTGAATTGGACAGTGCCTATTACTGAACTATGCTTCGCATTTTTTGGTTTTTAGGACGATCTAATCATGATCGTCCTAGATGTGAAATTAAATGAAAACTTTTCGCAAAAAAAATGAACCGACTTCTGTCTCTAAAAAGTAAAAAATAAAAAATAAGCCAGTGCCAATTTCACCACTCCCTAAATTAAATACTAAACATTATTAATGTTGTTAAATTGTTTGCTGTGAAATTGGCACCGACTTATTTTGTATTTTTTACTTTTTAGAGACAGAAGTCGGTTCATTTTTTTTGCGAAAAGTTTTTATTTTTTACTTTTTAGAGACTCAGAACTTGTAGATCTGTAAGGTCATCTAAGCTAAATATTTCTAAAAAATAAATTTAGTAGTATTTTTATTTCAGCGACCAAAAGTCCAACCAACCTTATTTTAAACGAAATACTAAAGAAAATCTTGTTAAACTTTAAGCGTTAAGTAATAATCAAACAACGCCTTTTGGTATAATCACAAATTTCATAATTTTCGCTTGGTATTTTACTATTTACTATTTACTATTTTTTTATTACAGGTCCACAAAAAAAAGTTTAGCGGTATTTAAAAGGTTTTTAGCCTGCCGTAATATTTGAGTGACCCCTTAATCAAGTTATCCGGCTTATACGAGTTATCCGATCATTTTCTAAAAATTTGGTTGATATTAGAACCAAGTTAAGCCGGTTTTAAGTGAAATTGCGTTAAAACGATTAGATTTATCTTGATTATCCAGCTTACCCGGCATTATCCGAGTGTCAAATTAAAACGGGACCACCTCAGGAATGTCCTCTTTAAGTAGCAAAAGGTTTCATCAAATTCCGTTCATCCGTTCCAAAGTTATGCGGGAACACCCAAAAAAAAAAAACAAAGTCACACGTCGAATTGATAACCTCCTCCTTTTTGGAAGTGGGTTAAAAATAATACAAAATGGCAAAGTTTAGGCAGCTGGGCTTTTGACAAATTAATAATTCAGTTTTTATAAGTCAAAAGTAATATTTTTAATAATTTTGAAAGATATTTTATTGACGAAAGGTAAAAGGAAACTGTTTAAATTTGGTTTATGTAATAGTCTAGTACCATACGAAACATATACCAAATAATCGAATTTTATAGATAAAGGATTTTAGCCTATTTTTTTTTTTATAATATTGACAACTGTTTTACTGCATATTTCATTCCTATTCATCTCTTTTAAATAAGAAATAACTCTAAAAGGACAGAAAGTGTCTAGGGTACTGCCCATACAAGAATTTGGAACAGTTAGAACACACAACCAACTATTTGATATTGATTTAAGAAAACATGAATTAAAGTTTGGTAAAATTATTATTTAAAGTAGTAAAGTCCAAACAGCACCCCCTCGGGGGTGAGGGGGAAATATTATAAAATATTTTCGTCAAAATTGGTACGTAGGGGTTTTTGGGGTTCACGAATCTGAATATGAGAATAATTTTTTTCTAATCCTTTAAGGAGGGGTAGTTTTTGTGAAAATTGGTATATTAGCGTTTTTAAGGTTTCTGAATCTGATAATTAAAAAAAATTAACTCCACCCCCTGTAGTTTTCGTAAAAATTAGTATATTGGGGTTTTTGAGGTTGCTGAAAGTAAATATGATAATAAAAAAAATCTAACTTCACTCCCTGTTGGGCGGGGGTATTTTTCTTGAAAATTGGTTTATTGGAGTTTTTGATGTCGCTAAAACTGAATTTTAAAATATTTTTTTTCTAAATACACCCCCAGAGTGGCGGGGGTTAGTTTTCGTTAAAATTTCTATATTCGGGGTTTTTAACGTTGCTGAAAGTTAATCTGATAACAAAAATTCCATTTCACGCGCGGAAAGCTCTTTTACAGCAGTGTATTTACTACAAACTTAAGGATCCTACTCTTCTCTAGTTGCGGAGTAGTGAAGAGTATTGTCCTTTCACCTCTTAAGACGATTACAAAACAAAGTTTAAATTGAAATTGATTAATGAAATTTGTAAGAAACAATAGAAAGTAGTCAATGTCTAAATTAATACGTTTTATTATTAAAAACCATAAAGTTTCTTGAAAGGGAATTAATGAAAAAACTTCCCAGGGCGTTAATAAATTTCCAGCAATTTTCATTCGTTTAATATAATATTTTTTTTAGTAATTAATTATCCCACAGTCGTTAAGATTAATTCTTAACAATTAATAGAAATACGTTTGTTTGTGTGAAAATAAAAATAAGAAATAGGAACGACACGAAAAATTTTTGTCAAAAATATACATAGCTACGCTGCAGATATCGTCCTTTAATCCTATAATCATAACTATAGTGCATTTTTTTCATTCCTAAAAGTCCCACGTTTGGTAAAGATTAGATTTTCTCCAATTTTACACCTAAATTTCTTAGTAGTCTAACCCTATTTTTTTTCTAGATTAGACTTTGACACTTAAACTTGCGTTTTGTTCATTTTAATTGTTGTTATATAATAATAATTATTATTATTTCATTAAAATTAAAACCATTTAATATTCAGAATTATCGAAACTAATAAAAAAAAGTGCAAAAGAAGAAAAATATAATGAAAAACATTTGATAAAATGATATTTTGATTAAAAAAATCATGAAAGCTTTGCTTATCCACACATGTATACTTTGACGCACGGATCTGCGGATACGGGAAAAATGTTAGGAATGTGTGTGCAAGTGAGAGGCTTTTGACGGAAAGACGAGAGCGCGAATGATTCCTCCCCCTTTTGTCGGAGACTTTATTTCATGCGGAGAACAATATTATATTATTTCGCACGCGTATGAACTATGACACTTTCTTACTTTCTAAATCGTGTGAAATTTGTCGTTTTCAAAGGTGGTAGAAAGGAAAATAATGTTAAAATGTGGCCTTATTCCCTTCAGTCGTTCAGTCTATAAATTACTTAAAACGTTTACGTGTCTCCAGATGGTAAAAAAATAAAGTCTAGCGAAATAGCATATGTACAGGCTATAAACTATAGTGTAGCATACACTAAGAAAAGTACTGTTAGTAGAAAAAATAAGGTTTATTTTTTGACAACGGCAAAACTGAAAAACAGTTTTTATTCTTAATTTAAAAAAATACTTATGCTAGATCTAGGTCTACAGACCTTCCAACTGGCAAAGGAGTTTTAATAATAATAATAATAGGTTTCTGTTAAAATAATTAAAAAAGTCCAAATAATAATAATAATAATGTAAAAAATAAAAGTATAAAAATAAAGTTTAAACTTGAGTTAACAAGTACGTACAATAAAATAAAGCGAAGATGCATAAAACATTAACCCATTAGTGCATAAGACCCGATAAATCGGATGTCGTTATTTCGTGATATAAAAGCAACAAAAAAATAACCCGATTTTGTTTGCCCTTAATAGTAAGCAGTTTATACCTTTTTCTTTTAATTTTATTATTTTTTTTTTGTGAATTTTTTGTCTTATTGTAGAAATATTAGTAATTTTTTGTCACGTGGATTTGTCAAAATACGAAGCACGAGGCAAGGAGTTAGTAACACATAATTTGTTGTTTTTTAAATGATCCAAAATCATTTTAGGTAGAATATTTTTTTTTTAATTACTCTTTTTAATTCTTTAAGGTAGAACACTGTAAATTTGTATAGCCCGGCAGTGAAAAGCAATTGCTAAATATATTTTTCTATTTTGCGACTCTTATAAGCTCATAATCACACGCATTTTGCGTGTTCTTATAGGCCCATAAGAGGTCTGTACTTTTTGTTCTTTTGGGTTGGCAACAGACCTGGCCTATCGCTTGACGTTTTCCGTGCAAATGTCAATGTCGCTTTAAAGTTGAATTTTCTACAAAATTTTGTGTTTAGGTTATTTTTACCATGTTAAAATTGTGGCTTGGTTAATTGCAGTAAAAAAGAGAAGAGATGACTATAAAATATATCAAAATATCATTTATTTTTAGAATTTTAAACATGATGTAAACTGTAATGCCAATCCAAAACAAAAATGCCTAAATCAATCATCAATTTAAATGTAAGTTTTTTTAAATTTTAGAGCAAAATAGAAAAAATTGTATAAAGCACTCGTTTCCTAACACGTTTTTAGCGCACTAGTACTTTAGAAAACCCGCCGCAAGCTGCTTGTTTTCTAAACTTGTATGTATGTATGTTCTGAAACTAGTACTTTAATATACTATTAAAAAATTATTGTGATTATTGATTCCTGAGTTACAACCAATTAACAGTAAAAAGTCCAAACCTCTGTCTAAAGTATAATGTTTCAAATTGAGATGTTTTAAAAAATATTACAAATATATTGAACATAACCTCCAAAAATTATCAAAAATCTTTTGCTTGTATGGCCTTTTATCTCGGTAAACAGTATTTATTAACCTAACCAAAAAAGAAATATTTTTATGCCTTTGCATACAAATATGTTTTCTATAAAAAATCCTTAAAAAATAAATATTTTTTCTCAGTTTACCAACCAAAAATTATGGCTTGTCAAAAGCAGCCAGTCTGAAAAAACACCATAAATCTGAAGTCGTGTTTAGAGTCTCCAAAGGAGTGTGGAAAAGCTCGTTTTTCCTTTCTTCATCATTTGAGACTTGATGGCTTGCCAATAAATTATAGAGCAGGCCATTCTCACCTCGCCCAATTCGTTTGCCGCAACTTAGCACTTGCATACAAATAGAGACCCCACGTTTCTATACGTTCCTATACGTAAGGGATTTTGCCACTTTTTATTACGGAATGCGTATGGGCAGAAGAAAATTGCACCTGTCACACTGAGCTTCAAGGTATGTTACGTTAAGTTTGAACAGTAAAATCTTGGGATAGATTTTTCCAGAGAAAGATCTATACTTAATCACTAATCAGGAAAATCCCACCACGCCTAGTTTGGACAGAATACTAGGAAGTTTTTCAGGAGCTTCCACGTTAACCCTTAGCTACAGACATGGCGTACTTTTTACGCTTGCATAATATGCAATTTGTGATTTCTCTTCACTCCGACTAACTGCGACTTTCTACGTCTCAGTACCTTTCGGACATTTAGTTTAAGCCCTAATTCTGAGCTGAGAAGTTGCACAGTGATTGTTCCTTTTCTTCTACCTGAAGTAAAATGGAACATTTTATTTAACTGCTGGGTAACTATTTTAGGCACAATTTGCGACTAGGTGTGTCTAGCAGGTGACCGTTTCATAAAAACTAATCTCGAACCAACACTTGATTTTTGGTTCCATGGGCATTTTTATATTTTGGTTATTGGTCTAGTACATCAGTTTTTTGGTATGGTACTTCTATCTGGGGCCAATTAGTCAAACAAATATATATATATATATACTTTCTTTTGGACGTATAAAATTTCGATTTTGCGGTGGCACATTCAAAATGCCATGGCATGCTAGACAGAATAAATTTCATATACTTTTTTCACTGTATTATAAGTTATATCCTCGAATAAGTACCTTTGTAATTTGATAGCTGTCAATAAATGTTGATCTAGTTATCGTAATTTTTTAGTCAGGAAAAATGCTGAATTAGATTTCGTTAAGCAAGGGTTTAAAAAAAGCTTTTTTTATTTGCATTTGAATAAAAATTGTTATGATATTTTATTGCATTTAATTCAGCCCGCGGAGTTCTCGTTTATAAAGTGCGCTAAACTAATAATAACGTATTAAGAAACTAGTATTTTAATGCGCTTATATAAAATTGACACTGTACTAGAAAGCCATAATAAAGTCGTCATAGATATCTATATATCAATAAAATAAACAATATATTTTCGATAAGTGTGATATATTTCATACAATGGAAAAATATTTATATTTAGAGCGGTGAAAATGAATACCTATATCTGAAGAGGTTTAAATTCGCCTTGAAATACAATATACATAAAACTTTTAAATTTAGGTGTCTGCTTCTGTTTCTAGTGAACACTATTCGTATACTGCACAAGTCAACAAAAAAAAGTCTTGTGCCATTTTTTTTTATATGACATGCTTTAAAATAATGAAAAAATACCCACATCTCCTTTAAAGTTTGCTTTTGTAGTGTTGGTAGTAATAATACAGATTTCGTAATTTTAATAGAAACAGCGAATTGGTTTCTTATAATTGATTTCAATATTTTCGTCAAAATAGGTATACAGGGTGTTTGAGGTCGCTAAAACTGAATCCTGGAATAAATTTTTTGTAAATCTACCTCCTGAGGCCGGGAATAATTTTGTGAAAATTGGTGTATTGGGGTTTTTATGGTTGCTGAAACTGAATCTGATAATAAAATTGATCTAAGGCGCGCAGTGGGCATTAAGATTTAAAGTTTTACAATATTGCTTTCCCGTTTTGAAATTTTTAAAAAAATGTTCCCTTAAAATACCCCTACTTTTTAAAATCGTAATCTGTGCGCCCGATGGTGGAAAAATGGGAAAAATCTTTTACTAGCCACTATATTTTAGGTTGGTATCGAAGCGAAAAAAGAGATATGTAGTTTTTAGTGACGAGAATTTTGCATATTGAATCCAGCTAAACGGTGAAAAGGCCAAAATGCGAAACCAAGTATTTTATAATTTTGCATAGGCATAAAATACTAAAAATAAATAATATTTTTTTTGCAATGAATAAACCCAATCCTTTTATTATTACGTATTTATAGACACGGCGTATTTTTTACGCCGCCAAATTTTAAATGAACATGTGAAAAATCACTGTGCTCCGCTCAGATTTAGGGCTTAAACTGAATGTCCGAAAGGTACTGAGACTTGAAAAGACGTAGTTAGTCGGAGTTGGGGGAAATCACAAATTGCATAATATTCAGGCGTTAAATATACGTTGTGTCTGTAGCAGAGGGTTAAATGAAAGCTGCTTGAGGGCCCTATAAAAAATCTGCAACACACAGCTGTATTAATGGTTGCCTATTCAACAAACTTCCCTTTTCATAACGTTTCAAATTAGTGCTGATGTTTTTATAAGGTGCTTGCAACTATTCGTTTTCTTTATAAACGAAGATTACCTATAGATAATAAATATTCATTTATGTTTTTGTTTCATCATTTTCATGTAAATATTTTATCTGGGTTTCTAGTTGTGTCTTTTGTATTTTTCCCTGAATATTCCTATTTCAGGTTATTCTATTTCTCCGCAAAAACTTGAAACAAAACCACCGGAATTACGGGGAAACGAATCGTAAATATTCATATTTCTGCTATTTTTGCATTTTAATTCAAGTTTATCAATTTTTAATTGATATTATTTGAATAAAGTGCTATAAAAAAATAAATACTTTTTTCTCTTGCTAATTTGTGTTTTCTTGGGTTGGCATCAGGACAAACGAAAATCGCTTATTGTTTTTGGAACTAATAAATGTATGCCCAGAACCATAAAAAATAAGGATTTTACAAAAACCCAAATATTCCCGAATGCATTTTTGTAAAAACCACTCAAATAGAAAAAATAGTATGAAATACTCGTTTTATTATACTATTGGTGCAAACGGTTCGTTTTTACGTTCTCATAAAGAAGAAAAAAATATTTTTTTTTGCCTAAATCATCTCATTTTTTACTAAAACGACGAAAAAAATCAAAATAATCAACAAACAAAAATTATTTCTGTCTATCGATCCACCTGTCTGCCTATTTGTCTGTATCCACGATAACGCTTTGAGCTAGCGACTTGAATATGAATATACAGATGTATTTTTATATTATCTTGGACAAGTTCGTATTTGAGCAAACTCGGTTTGGAGGAAGAGGGGTAAAAAAGGGTTAAATTTTTGTTTTCATCTTAATTTTTTTAATATTTAAAACTAGAGGGGTACCCCCTGCTCACTTTGCTCGCCAACCCCCAGGTTTTTTCCTCTGTCAACTTTTATTAAACGTCACATTGACATTTATTGAGCCAGGGGTTACTTAAAGTTGAAAGAGGAAAAACTATTGTTGACAGAGGAAAAACTATTGTTGACAGAGAAAAAACTATTGTTGACAGAGGAAAAACTATTGTTGACAGAGGAAAAAACTATTTTATATTATAGAGGGATAAAATGAAAATTTAAAAACCACATAGGTAAAAAAGAAAAATAAGATTAGGTACATAAAAAATGTAAAAACTGTTTCTAGGCATAACATTTTTATTATTCGCAGTAGAAGAAAAATTAAAAACCACTCAAAATCCCCTCCGAATGTAAAGAATTTTTTCTGGACATTACTAGTATTCACAATACAAGAAATATTTAAAAACCACCTAAAGATAAAGAAAAATTTCATGACTCCCCTTTCCCAAAATTGTGGAAATTATTTCTGGACTTAACTTTTTTTATTTCTGCTCATTCCAGAGGGATTTTATAATTAATAATAATATATTATTAAAATTGAAAAAAAAAACTTCGTTCCTCTCTATAATACCCTTAATATAGTTACTCTGGTCGTATTAAAATCGGTAAAATATACAATAATTTGAGTAGGGAATAGCACAGGAAATTTACAACAATCCAATTTAAAATTACTTTTACAGATTATTTTTCTGTTCTATATAGTCTGTAGAGAGAATAAAAATTCCAATTAAAAAATGATAACGTGGATTAAAATACCGGAAAACTATCATTGTAGAGATATGAATATTTACGATTGTTTTTAATATTGTTTTTCTACGGTAACTAACCAATTTACACAGGCCGACAAAAGAAAGATGATACACTGATAGAAAAATCTAAAAATATTACAACCAAACGTTTTAGGTATATAATACCATTTTTAAAATTATTCTAAAACATAACGTTATATTAAATATACTATTAAAATTGTAGATTCATATTATATACATGTGATATATAGTTTTTTTAGTGCACATAAATGAATTTAAAATATATTACACCGAATTTGCAAACGCAGTAGAGAGCCAAGGCCTACCAGGCTCAGCTAACCAGTCGGGCGGACGGGGCAGGTGCATTGCCTGTGTTTTAATTAATTAATTATTATTATTATTTATTTATTTAACTACAGAGTCATGGAGAGCCCCAAATAAGCTTTTGTCCAAACCGAGGATTCCGACGTAGTAAGGAGCGGAAGTCCGAACCTGCTAATTTGCAAGCCACGCCTACCTCGCTCTCTCCCCGACAAACTGCACTCGTTTGTAAATACCGAACACGTTTACTTTTTTGTTCTTGTATTCTATGCAATATATAGTGGTTGGCGCATATACAACTATTTATTGTTGTATACTATAACCTAATAACGTTATGAATTATGCTTTTGTAAAGACATTTATTATTATTATTATTATTAGCATATTATTATTACTGTTCTATTAGTGTATCGAGAATCTCTAGTCTACACAAAAATGATTACCCTATTTATATAGCAAGTTTCGAAATAAAAATGGACAATTTTAATATCTATATCCACAGATGGCAAGAATCAAATACAGGTTATCTACCTTAGGGTAGCTAGATCAGATATACTGACAGACAGACTGTTAGCGATAATAACCTTTTTCTATAAACCTTTATCAATGCAAATACTCCACTGTCAAAAACTTATGTGAAGACATGTGTACTGCCACCAGAGAAACAAAGAAAAGCCTTGTCTGTTGGAAGAGGGATAAACAAATTTTCGCTTAAATACATACATTTTGGACAAAATTACAAAAAAATACAAAAAAGTACCAAAAGCAACGGTTTTCATTTTTTTTTTAAGTTATGAAATTGTGTTGGAAAAACAGTTTTGACAATTTTAAAGGGACATGTATAACGAACATAATACTTTTTAAAACGTCGCGATTTGATCCATAGGAGCCGAGAAAATAAAAAAAAAACTAAAACGGAAACACGAAAAAAATATTCTTTTTTTTTTAAGTAAAAAAAAAGGCTTTCGCCCAGCACAGAATGGAAAAAATCGAGTTACAGACTCTTTTGGGTGTCTAGAACAAATTAGAAAAAAAAAATCTCGCTATTACCAGATTTTTCCTTATTCATAAAAATTTCCGGTTTATGAGTCCACTATTTGTTTTAATAAAATATGTTAAAATAATTTTAACAACTTGCAGTGTTTAAAATATTAAACATTTTCTCGAGAAATTTTAAACAAACTATGCCCATGGGTAAACTATTAATAAGAAAATCATTTTGATTTGAACATCAAGAAGGGATTTTATTTACATGAAATAGCATATTTGAGAAAAAAACATTTACCTTAAAATACAAACCTTTCTTGAAAAAAAAAAAACATCAAGAAAATTTCCCTGGCGAGAATGCACTTACCTGTCAAGTTTACTGCTCCCGGGAACTAACCAGACATCAAAAAATCCCATATCACAACTCACAAAAAAAACCGCTGTTCCACCCGCCGCCCGATATACATATATAAAAAACTATGAGTACACTTTCCCACCCAATACAAGCGATTCCAAATACAAAACACCAAACACGGTCTATTTCTAGACAGTTTTATTTCGTTTTAAGCACCGAAAAACTCTCGAAAAATATGCCATTCAAAATGCACCTTTGAGGACCGCACAAAAAATGTAAAATCCACTCTCAAACTATTCACAAAACACCCACAACGCGTGTTCATGATTGTACGTAAAATAAGATATTCCTACAATAAAATCAACACGAACACATAGCTCGAAAATTCACCCGACACCGCGTTGCATCGCGGTCACCGACTGCACTCTTCGCCCAAAAACCCCGCACTGACCGACGCTTGAAAACAATAACACTACTCCCACTACTTCGACAAAAACTGGCCGGTAGAAATAACGATATAAGCATTTTGCTTTGTCTGACATCTAACATTTTCGTTAGATTAAAAACTATTGAAATTTTAGGGCGGTGATTTTCAAAAAATAAATTTGAATTTAGAATAGCACCCTCTTAATATAAAAAAACACCAAACCAGAACTAGTAGATATATAGATAGAAAGAAAATTGATTGTTTTAAAAGAACTAACAATTCTTATACTGCTCTGCCACGGCAAGTTGTCCTATCTGCAAATTAGATATTTTAAGTTATGGCCAGTTTTATTGGTTTTGTTTTCACTTTTTAAAAACATGTTTAAATAAATAGGGCGTTGGGTTCTGCTTTATTTTAAATCAAAAATACGTGATATAGTTTGACGCACGGATCTGTGGCTACGGGAAATATGTTTGGAATGTGTGTGCAAGTGGGAGGCCCGTTGTAGGCACGCACGCCTTATAACGCTCTTGACGGAAAGTAGAGAGCGTGAATGATCCCTCCCCCTTTCGTCGGAGACTTTCTTTCATGAGAGAGAACTATATCCTTTGAAAAAAAATATATATTTTTTTGTCAGAAAAATAAATTGTCCCCTATTGAAAATGACTGGTCTGGGCGTGTATAAATGGTGCACAAACCGGATGCATTTGTTCTATATGAGAAAGTTAGGACAAAATGATCTAAAAAGTCCAATCAAATTACTAAGAACTGTAAAGTTAGTCTAGTGAAGACTAGTTAGGACAATTATTTAGAAAACATTGAAAATTTTACACATAGGACAAACATCTTAGGCTAATTTTTAGGATTTGGGTTTTAGATAGTACATTTCTTTTTAGTAGGCGCATGGGGCTAGTGTAAAGCAATACAATGGTGTGCTTATCCCAAAAAGTGAATTTTTGCAGAACAACTTGTCCTAGCAAGTCAGTAAAACACAACGAACTAATAACTCTTCTCTCTAGAGTAGGCATTTCATTTGTAAAAACTGACAAAAACGTAGCCAACATATACATTTGTCTGTCTTACTCGCACAGCTTTGTTCTAACAGAGACAAAAATACCAGTTACTGGTAATTGTTATTGTTCAGGCCTGAATATACCTACTATTTGTTTATAAACAAACCGAGATGTTGGCGATACTTTATATTAAGGGTATGCGTATTCTAGAGAGAAGAGTTTTTAGTTCGTTCGTATAACAATATATAGGAAAAAAAATATCTAAACGTATAAACTCTAAGAGAAAAATATATATACAAACAAATAATACCTAAACTAAAAAAAACTTAAAGTATATAAAAATTGTTTTTTAAAAAAAATCTTTAAAATCTACGTTTACTTCTTTTTCTTCCGTTTCTTTTTTTTCTATATTGGAAAAAAAACTAGAACCAGTAAACAAGTGTCTTTTCTTGCTGTAGTACTATTATTAAGCTGTCTAGTAAACTAAAACAGAGTCTAGTCGTCTAGGCCTTCTTAAAATACACAACGTGATTTACCCAAGACGAAACAACCGCTTTATGTGCTTGTTAAGGTGTAAGAAATTTACGGCTCATAAAATAGACAAACACATTAATATTTCGCATAAACGAAAATCTTTCACTGACTTCTTTTACAAATGTTCTACTAGATTTTATTACAGTGGCCGCCAGAAAAATTGCTTGCTGTCAGAAATTTAAACGTCGCTTTTTTATTAATTTTGTATGTTTTAATAATTACTTTTTAAATTAAGTTATATTTATTTTAACTTTTTTTAAATAATTAAAATTAAAGTTTCAAAAATAAGTTATCATTTAATATTAAACGTAAACATATTTTTCTTCTTTGCGATAGATCCATCGGTTTCCAAAATAGAATTTAGTCGTCTTGGAACCGAAGAAACAGCGGTTTCACAATAATTGTTTGGAATACTTTCCCATGTCTGTAAAATTTCATCCTCAAGTCTTGTCTATTCCGGGGTCGAATGTTGTTTTTATTTAATTTTTTAACTAACCACCCCCAGAGATTGTCAATGGGATTGAAATCGGGGCTTCTGGAAGGCCATACCAGACGTTCTACATTGTTATTTCGGAACCAAGTTTGAGTGACTCGAGCTGTGTGTATTGTACAATTATATTGCTGAAAGACAAAGTTATTGTTTGGGCACAGTTATAGTTTGTTGGGTGTATACTGACTCACATACAATTTATTCCGATAGCTCTAATAATAATGCCAAAAAACGATTGATCTGTTTTAGCTGGGACAGCCTGTATATAAAGTTTGTCAGTATATTTTATAATTCATTTTTTTATATCCAACTATCGTACTTACTGTACTTACAATCAATTGGGTTATTTGTAGTTGTCTACATCTATAAATAACTAGATGGCGCACAAGGATACATCTAACCATTACACCCTATTTTTAAATGAATAAATTGTAATATTTTATTCGAGTGGCGTCGTAGGGGGTACCACTATAGACAAAATGGTTAAATAAATGTATTAGCATTTTTAAACTTGTGTATAATTAAAATTTGAAGCTTTACAATTAAACATACTGTATTATTATAATTATATTACCTATGTATGTACTATTATCATTATCTTTGACTGAGACTAATATTCATATGTACATTATAATAGTTGACTTGAAGCAAAAGTGGCGTATCTGCAAATGACAAGACTGACATACAGATTAATTTTCTTGTTAATTCTGCACTTCCCACTAATTGCAATGATACAGGGTGTTAGATTTAATAAATATGTACTGGCCACCTTTAATATAAGTTT
The DNA here is from genome assembly GCA_958510825.1 of Brachypterus glaber. NCBI lineage: Eukaryota > Metazoa > Arthropoda > Insecta > Coleoptera > Kateretidae > Brachypterus > Brachypterus glaber. The sequence goes on along the minus strand of OY294050.1, from coordinate 2,415,530 downwards.
CTTTAAAACTCAGTTCTTTTAAGGATAACCTTCATACATGGATGCAATCCCTAGGCAACTTTCGAAGTTGGTGCTGAAGTGATAAAATTCAAAAGAAAATGATAAATGAAAAAATCCTGCCTACAATTACAAACCGAAATATATCCTATGCTAAATTTTTCAAATACCAAAATATCAACAAAAAAAACTGGAAACTTAAATTTGTTTTTATTATTGATTGATAGCTCTGTATCGGGAAATGTATATTTTCTAAAGTATTTATCATAAAATAAAAGTTTTCCAGCTATCAAGTATTACTTGACTTTAGAAGGAAAAAATTCAGTTTAATTACTGACTTTTATTTATTTATTTAGTTAGTTACTTAATCGTGTCAGTTGTCTATTTAATTACAGGAAATATTGGTCAATACACGATTCACTCACCGCAGTAATGAGAAGAATCCAGCGCATATTTTTGTTTTGACGTATGCCAAAAATTATTTTAAGGTTATGTAACATTCTTTTGCAGAATTTTACAATAACTTTGCGAGCTAACAGTTTGTTTTTATTTGGCTAAAAGTACTCGCTTTTAAAAGTATTTTCGTAAAAAAAATTGCGGAATATTGATTAATAAACATTTTATTCTTAAAATATTTCGCCTTCTAAATTCTGAAATATCGTATCTGAAAAATGCCTACCATTAAAAAAAAACACAAAACCAGCAAACTACCAAACCAAACCATTATTAACGTAAACCATTAAAAACATCAAACAGAAATTCGTGAGTATTTTAACAATCTTTTGCTATATATTCTAACAAAAAAACTGAATTTTCCGCACCTAATTATATTCAAGACAGTAAGTTTTAGTAATAAAACCAGAATTCAGTCAAAAATATAGTTCATTTTTGTGGACCTGATGCGCACCGTAACCCCACTCAAATTAAACTATTTCATAAAACTACAACTGCCTAAACGGAAGCCACTTTTGACATCCGTCAAAACAAACATAAGCAAACCAGTGCGAATGTGCTAGATTCTTCTCATTACTGCGGTAAGCGAATCGTGTCAGTACTGCCCTTACGCTTAAAAATGGATTAAGCCTTAAACAAGCTTAAATTTTAAGCATTCTTCGTATGGTCTAAGAGCTGCTGACCATTTTATTGACTTATTTTTCCACACACATTACATTCAATACCTACAGGGTGGCCCATAAGTCGCTTTACCATTTAAAAAATTAAATAACTTTTTTGTTATTATTGTTTTTACAATGATGTCCATTTTCCGATTTGCAAGCACGAGCTCTTTTCACCACATTTTCTTTGACGGCTCTTAACATGTATGGCTCTAGCTAGGGTCGTGCATCAAGGTGAATTGCACCGCCTCAAGGTCACGGTTTGGTGCGTTGAAACATCCTAAATGGTAACCGGACCTTACTTCTGCGAAGAAAATGGCAATACAGTTACGGTGAACGGCGACCGATATCGCGCAATACTGGAAAATGTTGTGCGCCCTGCAGTGAAGGACATACCAGAGATACGGTGGCAGCAAGATGGGGCAACTGCCCATACGGCCACATTGCAGGTTTTAAGGCAGATTTTCGAAGAGCGAATAGTTCCCCGAAATTCGGATTTTCATTGACCGATTTCACAGCACTGGACTTTTTTTCTTTGGGGATACCTAAAGGATCGGGTGTATGTCAACAAGCCCAGGGCTATCCAACAGACATGATTTTTCATAGATAGTTCCCTTTCCTGTACTCTATACTGTAAAAAAATAAAAAAAAAACATATGTTGGACCCTGGGGTCTCAAAACGACAATTTGAGATAAGAAAATGCGTGAAACATAGAGATTGGACTTACCTTGATGTTAGATGTTCTGGTGATGTCTAAGCTCAGAAGTGGTGATGGATAGGCCCCAGTTACTATATTCAGTAACGCGAAATATATTGTGTTGAAGTGGAACTGTATATCATAGATGGTATCTATAATCTACCTTTTGCATAGCGAGTGACCGAAACAGCAATGGCCGGCGGCGATATTGTTTGACTATATCGACGTACCAAAATAATTATTACTTAATACAAAATAGTATATTCTATAACTAGTATGGAATAGACAATATTCCGCGCGAGCGGAAAGTTTGTCATACGAGCTGGCAGGCGAGTATGATGTATCCGCGAGCGCGGAATTACTATTCCATATGTGTTGTAGACTATACTTTTTCTTCGACTGCAAATATGAAACACTGTATGGCTTTAAACTGCGGACAAAGTTAAAAACAATGTTTTTTGTGACGCGACATTGTAAATGCAACAAAACACATATTTTTAATTAAAGCAATTAATGTTATTTAATAATTTTATCAAATCAGTACTTAAAAAATATTTTTATTTAACTTTAGCACATATTTAAAAAAATTATAATGCAAAAATTGAAGGTTATGTCAGATTGTTCTGACAGGTTTAAATATTTAACAAAACTGGTCAAATATTAAGAAAAACTAATAGACTTTATGTAATTTTAACTCAAAACTTCAAATTGCATTAAATTATTCAATGTTTCATGGTAAAATTATATATATTTTGCTAATTTTGCTACAGTTTTCTTTACTTTTATAAACAAGAGATGGCACTACATGTGCTCATTCTAACACTTGATACGGAATATTCATACGGTATCTAGAGCTAGAATGGATTCATTCTGTGTTTGAAAAGTGTGTGTATTTGCTTACATTCTAAAGCAGTCGTAGAAAAAAGTTATTCAATTATTCTGCTGACTATATGTACGGATAACAACAGTTTTTAAAAAGTTGATTTGACAAACTTCAGTTTCAAATTGTCGAAAACAATTTCGTTTTATCATAAATTATTTCATAAATCCCCATTTCCCTAAAAAATGAAATGTATAACATATGTCGAGGTACTTTTAAAAGACTATTTTTACCCCTTGTCCCAAGAATTATTGTGTAGAACTATCAAAATAACCTAATTAAAAATACATGTAATGTGTATACACATACATGTATGACTCCGCAAGTTAAAAATAGATTTTTAGAGTACCTTATTTCCACAGCTTTTGAGACAAATGAACAGGATCCAGAACTCAGCAATTTGGAAATGTATAATAAAATACAGCCAGGAGAAAATTACTAAATGAAAGTGGTCACCAGCTCTCTGAATAGTAGTGGTCGGATTAAAAGAGCCATGTAAACTTGGCCTCCAAAATAGTAATAAAATACCTAACCTCTCACGTGGCTTAAAAGAAAGATAGATGTAAAATGTAATTTAAAGATATAAGTTTTTTTTTGAGTTTTAGGAAAATTTCATTTTAGTTATCAATAGAGAAAATCTTAAAATTTTAATTAAAAAAGTTCTCCATAACAGTGATAACTAGTGTTAAAACTAATTAAATTTCCACCATAATACACAGAAAAAACACTTTCATTGTCGACAAAATTAAATCTTTATAATTGGTTTAAAGTAATTTCCAACTTTTACAGGAAAAATAAAGTTATTTAAATTTTCCGATTTCGCACGCGTAGAAAAGTTCAGCAGAAGTTACTTTTCGCTGAAAATCTGAAAACCTTATTATAAATGACGGAGTCAATTTTATTAATGTCGAAAACGGTATACATTCTGAAATATTAAGTTACAAAGTTACAGCAAGGCTTTTATGTTACTTAATTTGTCATTACAAAGTTCTAATAAAAAATGAAAAATAGTAATAATAATTATAATAAATCGTCTTTATTTATCCATTGAAAACAAATACATAATTCAAATTATGATAATTTTGTAAAATATAAAGTTGTTGGATAATATGTAAACCTAAAATAGGCGAAGTTTAGCCCGAGGCTATGCTTACACTTAACCTATTTAAGCTACAACCTAAATTAAAAGAAGAAACAATAACAAATTATAAAGAAAAAAAAATAAATTTAACAAGAAGTGGCAAATAATAATTATAGTTGAAGATAATAAATTAGCCAATAGTAGTTATAGATTTAATAAAGAGGTTTTAATGGAATGCTTAAACTTATTATAAGAAAAGGAAACGACATTTTTGTCTATCTTATTATAAATAAAAACGGAATTAAAGGAAAAGGATACTTATACTTAAGATATGAAAGCAAAATATTGACTCTAATTTATACCTATAGGTAACCTGCTATTATACTAGTAAGGTTTTATGAGAATAGATTAATTGAGATTTCTCTTGTCTCGATTTTAAGGAAAAGTCAAGACAAAGGTCAAGACTTGACCAAGAACCGAAGCTCGTCTACTCTTGATTAGATTGTACTTTTTGTACATAGGACTTATAATAGTAGGGTTGAGTTAAACTTGTATCTTACCTTGCCTCAATCAATAGGTAGATATTGGTCTTAAAAGGTTAAATCTCAAATTTCACATTAATCGATAATAGAATGACGTAGATATGAAGGACTTAAGGTCTAAAACAATGAAGTCATACACTAGAATGTCCCATTAACTTATTATTATTGTTTCAATTAAAAAAAAACTGCAAACATAATATAATGTAGCCTTATTTCGCACCCTACACGTTTTTTGCGTAAAGTTTTGCTATCTACAATTAAAACAACGACAAAAATATTAGAAATAAATGTAAATATTTCTAATTGACCTATGCTAATAACCCTGCAGTTACAATTAATTTAGCATATTTGAAATAGTTATTGTGAAATACCATAATGAAATTTTGCTGCCTTGCTACGTGCCTTGCGTCGTCTACAACATACAGCCCGCATATGAAAGAACGTCATATTTGTCAATACATAAAAATAACTATAACAACAACAAAAATTCTTCTACGTACAATATTAAGTGCAAATATACAAATTTTAGCCCCTTCGACCCCCTACCTGGCCCTGAGCTTTAACAAAAACAAACATATATTAAAAAATATGCCATCATGCTACATTTAAAATTGAAAGCATTTACCTCAAAGCATTTTCGAGTTATCGTAGTCATAAACTTTTTGACATTCTCACCTTCGCCAAAATTTAATTTATTGAATTTTTGGAGAAGGGGCTTTTTCTAGACTGGTTTAGAATGTAGGCAGTTTTCAAACATAGAATGTTCCCATTCTGTAGTGAAGTTCAATAAAAAAAAATTAAGGATCTATTTAATAAAATTATAAAATATTATTGCTTGCTTTGTTTAAAAATGTGTGTTTTTTACCTTTACAATGTCCAGCGATATTTACAATGTCCAGCTACATTTTCTTCAACCTTCTTCGCAGTGTAAGCTATCCAATGTCTCGTATTTGCAGTCAAAGAAAAAGTATAGTCTATAACACGTATGGAATAGACGTTCCAAACTTTTTGCTCCATACTAGTTATAGTATATACTATTCTATAAAATTTATTTTCTTACTACCCACTAGGTAAGTGGACATTACTTAATCAAAAAGTGGACAGTAATGGAAAGTACTATATCGAGCACACTTAGTGATAGATCAAATCAATACAAACAAAACAATAACTAAAGACAGAAAAAACTATTTACCGCGCAAGGACACTGAGTGTGCTACACTTACCGCAGGGGGATATCTAGACACAACAATAATTTTATAGAGTGATTCCAAAAAAAAAATGATTTCTTGAATTGTCACACATATAAATGTCAAAAATATTATTAATAAAATAAGATTTTAACTCCACAAAATACGACCTCACACAGAAAAATTCACTTACCTATACTAGGAGCGCAAATAACTATTATTAGAGGAAGGGTACGCAATGTGGGCTAGGTCTTGTAATATGGGCTAGGTGGGTTTCTCATCTATCCGATGCAGTTCTCTGCATCCGACTATCGCAAATCGTAAATGGCGAAGTTAAATTTCCACAGTAAAGATTCATTAATTAATTCATACATTCGTTCACGTTTGAGAATTTATTTTTATTTTCCGTTCTTTTCAGCAAGACACAGAACTTTTTTAGGTAAGTTTATAAATTCCGTTACCTGATAGATAACAACGTTTTCAAAACTATTTCTGCAACAAATTAAAGCCACATAATCGGGCTTTGATGTGTGCTTATTAGTTTTCTTCTAATTACTGAGTTTTAGACATAACCTCTTTTGTTGTATACACCGAGTATTTTTGCAATATGGGCCATCCCTGTGTTTCTATTATGGGCTATATAGAACTATGTATTTAAGTCTAGAATTTTTCTAGGAGGCCAAAAAAAGATCAGCAACAGCCAAAAATAGAAGAAAATGGAACGAGGGCGATATGGAACGCGCTATAATAGCGATGAGGCAATACGAGATGGGTACCTTCAAAGCTTTAAAAATGTTTAATATACCACGTTCTATATTAGGAGTTATTTGATTTATTATTTCATTTTAGATATAACTTTTATACTTTTAACTTATTGCGACCAATAAGATTGATTGCCACTTCAAATCTAATATTTATTACACAATTTTGGGGGCAGCCCATATTTAGGGCCAATTTCAAATCGACACAAAAGTGTACCTTCTCACTATTTACGAAATAATGAATTTATTATTTGTTTTAATCAATATGAATTTATAACAGGTCGTGACTAATTAATATAGCTATCGTTGGGTACGTTTGGTATTGGAACTAAACTTTTATTTATGTTTTTATAAAAAAAAAAATAAAATGGGTAGCCCATATTTGCTTCCTTTCCTCTATAAGCTTTTACAACGCATTGTTGCCTTTTCACTATAAAAAAGAATATCCACACCAAACATTGTTACACAGTACTGCATGCAGACGTAATCAAAGAATATAACTTACGCGTATCGTAAACTTGGCGCATTATCTATCTGAGTAACAAATTGGATCAAGGAAGCTATGATTAGTGGTTTAAAAATGACTTTTAGTGATATTTTTGTTGTCCATTGTGCTTTTGACAATTTTTAAAATTTGGGTTAAATTTACTGACATTTTACGCCTCAAAAATAATAAAAAAATCTGCATGCAGACATAATCAAAGAATATAACTTACGCATATCGTAAACTTGGCGCATTATCTATCTGAGTAACAAATTGGATCAAGAAAGCTATGATTAGTGGTTTAAAAATGACTTTTAGTGATATTTTTGTTGTCCATTGTGCTTTTGACAATTTTTAAAATTTGGGTTAAATTTACTGACATTTTACGCCTCAAAAATAATAAAAAAATCTTTTTAAAAAGTGAAAGTTTGTTTAAAATTATAATAAAAGTAAATTTTTATTCACAATGTGATTAAATAAAATTTTACGTTGCTGGTGATCGATACTTTAAATAATATTTTTTGAATAAGATTATAGACCAGTATTATTTTAACTTAAAATTTTTCTGTTACAGCGTTTTCATCAAAATTTTATTGAGCACTGCATTATATTGCTTCATTTAAACAAAATATTTATAGATTAATGCTTTAGTTTGGCCTTTTTAAGGACTTTTCTTGTTATTTCTTCTTGCTAAAGCAACTTTTGGATTTTTTTATAAACGTCAAAATAATGTTTTGATTGACAGTGAATTTGAAACAAGATAGCAACCTTACATAGGGAACTAAATTTATTCTGCCAACCATACAACAAGAAACAAATGATCATCAACTCAGATAGATAATGCGCGGAGTATATATACGATGTTTTCTCATATAGGGTCAGCATACATAGATTAAAATGAGAATATCAACTGGCTTACAATAACCCTCATTTAATGTTCTAATCCGCCATGTTTCCATTGGCCAAATGCAAATAAATAGCCTTTTGCTACTTTAAATTTAATTATTTCTTTATCATTAGCTTTTCCAAGTAAAATTGTAAAATAAACGCGTGCCAGAAAGGGAGAGGAGTTCATTTTGAGTTTAATCCCTAAATTAATTACGTTAAATAAATTTACCCTCTACTGCATGACGTTTTGTCTTTAAATTATAACATTTTAAGCTAAAGTTATATTATTAATTCATTTAGAATTTTAAATTTTAAAATTAGTTCAGAAAATGTTACTTTTCCTTCTTCTGCTCATTCTTCTTTATCTTCTTCAGCTTCTTCTTCTTCTTCTTTTTCTTTTTCTTTTTCTTCTTCTGCTTCTTCTTCTTCTACTTCTCCTTCTTCTTCTTCTTCTTCTTCTTCTTCTTCTTCTTCTTCTTCTTCTTCTTCTTCTTCTTCTTCTTCTTCGTCTTCTTCCTCTTCTTCCTCTTCTTCTTCTTCTTCTTCTTCTTCTTCTTCGTCTTCGTCTTCTTCTTCTTCTTCTTCTTTTTTACGTTACATTATTACTGCTCAGTGTGTGATTTTTTTTTCTAAAATAATGAGTAACACTTGAATAAACTTTCGAATATGATTTTAAAATATACTAGACTTTTTTCATGATTTTTTTTAAGTACAGTTTTTTATCCAATAATTTGTATTTTAAACTTGTAAAGTGCAACAAAAAAATCAAGCATAAAAAAAAATAAACGAGACATAAACTTCAATGATGAAAACGCGAAAAGTATATTGTCTAGCAGTTGTTTTTTTTTACATCTCACCGACGTTCATTAAAACTTTTAATTGGTTAAATATTTTAGATAATGATGTGTTTTTGTGCTTTAAATCCACGATCAAATACATTTTTAATGAACTTTGTTACATAAGCCTTTGAAAGGTAAAAAACGTGCAATATATTTTACTTTTCCCAGACTTAAGAGATTTTATATGGGAAAGCTTGAAATAAAAGTTGTGGGAGAAAAGTTGCAGATACTGAAATCTGAACAGCAATTAATATATTTCTTTTGAAACTTGTTCTTTAATATACTATTAATAGGATATATTCTAAACATAGCGGTATCTCAAAACAGGTCACATAACAATTTTACTTATCGAAGTGGCTATTTTCCGTCCGACGTAACCTTATTCTTTGGTTTGTTACGTTTTTTCGTTTCTTCGTTGTTTTTGATGCTTACCCCCCCATTTAAACGAGCAGAATAGAATTCTGACCAAAAATATACCTTAAAGGCTTTAAAAACTCTAATAATTATTATAATCGGCATATACGTCGGACGTGAAAATAGCCTCTTCCTTTACTTATTATTAAATAAAAACTATTTACTCTTAAGAGTGCGGATGCATTGAAATCAACGCCCACCGTCTGTCTGCATGTCTATCTATCTATCTGTCTGTCTGTCTGTCTGTCCATCCGTCAGTCCGTTTGTCCGCCCACCCGTCCGTCTGCCTGTCAGTCTTAAACCCGATAACTCAATTTCTAGATGTTGAAGAGCGGTTTTTTGCATACTATTTCTTATCATCTTTCAATCAAAGAGTTGATTAGATTTTGGAGATGAATAATTTGGGGTAAGGGGGTAAGAATGGGATAAAATTCCTATGTTTAGCGTTTTTTTGTTATAATTTAGCTAATTATTATTGGAATTTATTAATTTAGAGCTTAAATAAAAAAAACTCCTTAAAAAATGTTATAAATATAAAACTATCAAATAAATAACTAGATGAAACGTTGCAAGCACCTTGTCAAAACATCGGCACTATTGTACACTAGAGCCATCTAGTTTGAAAATTTCAAACTAGGTGTTTTGTTTGATTTTAAATTCTGTATCTTTAAAACATTATTTTCTAGCAAAAAACTGTATATAACATTTTTTATGGGGCTTAAAAAGAGCTTTTATTTAAAATATAATTTTTTGAAATCGGGTTATAATAGGGTTATAAATATGTGAGATATGCTAAAAAAACCTTTTACTGCTTAAACGCCAATATCTCGAAAACAATGCGTTTTAGGGAAACGTTGTTTATAACATTTTTTGACCAATTTAAAATTATCTTTTATATAAGTGCTAAATTAACCAAATACAATAATAAATTCCTTAATTATAAACAAAAAACTTTAAAAATAGGAGTTTTACCCTACTTTTACCCACTTACCCACAATCGTTTACCCCCAAAATCTAATCAGCTCTTCGGAATACGATAAGAAACAATATGCAAAAAAACCGCAAGTCGATATCTCATGTAGAAATGGAGTTAGAGAGTTTACACCCAGACAGACAGACAGACGGACGCAAAATTTTTTTTACTGATTTCGACTAAAACGTCGAGAAATGTGAAAAAAAAGTGGTCAAAGATTTTGACTTTTCGGCGAAGATTTCAATACATCGGCACTCTTAGTAGCACTAAGTGCCGATGTAACTACCAAATAAATAATTAAGATAAAGTAAAATAGCGTGCTGAAAAATGAATTATTCGTTTCGTGAGTGGCAAATGCATCTGAAGTATACATGCATGGAAAGTTGAGGAAAAATAAATTACAATTTTCGGCGGAAACAAAAGAAAAACTGCATTATGACTGATCATGCTCTGAATTTTCAAACAGTTTTTACAACGACGCTATTATATTTATATTTTGCCGGTCCTGTTTTCAATATTGGATAATAGAAAAAGTTATGTAAACTCAATAACTAGTACCTAACTATAACATATAATTTTTTTTATGAATTACTCTCAATTTTAAATAAAAACATATCTAATCGAGAATATATTAATAGTAACTAAATCAAGACCTATTCGATGGTAGGCAATTTCATGCACAGTATACATTTTGTTTAATGTCAATAAATTGACAGGGAATAATATAATACGTAAAGCAAAATTTTGGAAATTTAGACCACCCTCCCCCCATGTAACGCTTCTTAACGCTGAAACTTACCGCTTCTCCCTATAAGTATATATTTTTACTGGAGTCGCCTTTTTGCCAGTCTGGTACAAGGTACCTTGTCTAGAAAATTAGTATTGTCCAGGAAATTAGACCGGTCTAGAAAATCAGACTAGTCTAGAAAATCAGACTCGTCTAGAAAATCAGACTCGTCTAGAAAATCAGACTCATCTAGAAAATCAAACTTTTCTAGAAAATCAGACTCGTCTAAAAAATCAGACTCATCTAGAAAATTAGTCTCGTATAGAAAATTAGACTCGTCTAGAAAATCAGACTCGTCTAAAAAATCAGACTCATCTAGAAAATTAGTCTCGTATAGAAAATTAGACTCGTCTAGAAAATCAGACTCCTAAAGGAAAATTAGACTAGTCTAGAAAATCAGACTAGTCTGGAAAATTAGACTCGTAGAGAAAATCAGATATTCTTTTTACCCTTGGCATACAAATAACTATTGCTAATCATGAATCGTGTATTGTATTTATAAAACTTAAAAGCCTGTAAATATGTACAGATATAGTACCATAATCATACATAAAATAAAGTAGTGGTAATAAAGTTGGAGTTCTATACTACTATTGTCATGATTAACCCTATAAACCAAACAATTATGTCCTATAAAGCCACATTAATTGTCTTTGTATGTAATACCTATTTGGTATTGGACATTTGCCTAATATTACTTTTAAGGCCGCTCGTCGTTTAACTCGTACGTTAAAATAGTTGTAGAGTTATATTCAGTGATTTTCGGATGGACGTTATCACAAAACAAGCCGTGAAGATATGTAATGCTATGCATTCCATTGTATATTATTCACAGGATATGTCATATTGCTTTTCCCAAAAACTTAAAAAATAATAATTTTCAAAAAAAAATTGTTCAAAAAAAACTTTAAAACAAAATTAAAAATTTTTCAGTTTTTTTTTTAATTTATTTTTGCGAAAAACAAAAAAAAAATTAAAAAAAATTAAATATTTTAAGTATTTTTATTTTTTAAAAAAGTTTAACCCCTCATAACTTTTTTGTTTTTGGGAGGATTACTTTAAAAAATAATAGGGATCTTCCCCGCATAGAACTTGATATTTCCTCCTGAAAATTTTGAGTCCATCGGATAATTCGTTATGGAGTGATGGTGTCCACAAAAATCGTGACATCGGACGGACGGACAGAGGGACAGACGGACAGACGGACAAACGGACAAACGGACAGACGGACAGACTGACAGACTGACAGACGGACAGACCGACAGACGGACAGACGGACGGACGGATGGACGGACATTTTCAGAGTTTCCTTTTTTTCCATGAAACACATTTGTATCCAAGAATTTTTTGTCTAGGACGTTTATGGCGATTTTTGGACATTCGAAACTACCGTATAATGTTATTCTAGCTTAGGGGCTGTGAATAATATAATGATAACTAGATATCGTCATTCACTTTGTTTCATTTTCAGTAATATTTTTAAAGAAATTCCAATTTTTAAGTTTTAGTGGCGGCCTTAAGTGATCCAGTTATTTAGGTGTGTTACAGCCGGACGCTTCATTGCTCGGGAATAGTCCCGGGACAATTTGCTCGGCTTCGTTCGGATCACAGGGATTAAGGTGCCAGAATAGGTGGTCATTAAAACTATCCCTATGGAGGAAAACTTCCTCTGGATGTGCTTGTCTTCAATATCATAATAATTTTCGTACACAATTTTCGTATACTGTGTGATATTTTTTAAATAAATTCAATAGGTAATTTAAAAAATTCTTTGAACAGGCCGATTTTAGTTTTTGATTTTACAATTTTAAAAATAAAAAAACTAAAACTGTTTTGTTTTATTGGCATGATACTTTGTGCGACATTTTTAACCCACGGGTTAGTAGGCATCGCCATGAGTGCCATATAAGGTTTTATCCAATAAATAGCTTAGGAATTGATATTTTTATTAAAAATTTTAATGACATTTACAAGAAAATAATTTGACAAGTGACAGTTGAGTGGGTAAAATAAATAATTATCCACTCAATAAAGTAAAAGTCACCCGGGGGTTATTATTGAGTTTATCTATTTAAAATAAAGCTGATAATTGTCTTATTATCTGTATGTATTGGATACGAACTATTTTCACCCTCCTTATTTTTATCAAATTACATCCCTTATTGTAAATAAAACGAAAATACCATTTTTTGTTTCCAGAGTGCTTTTTATCATTTAAACGAGCTTATAAATTATAAAATAGAATTTCACAATGAAAATTTGTCAGACTTTACATTAATTAATAAATAAACAGATAAACTATCAACAGTTTTGCAGTGTCACAGAACAAAAGAGCAAAAAATAAATAAAACAATCAAATTAATTAATTTAGCAATATGCATATTTTAGCCAATCAAGTTTTACTTCATTTGACCCACTTAGTTTTAGTAGTAGTAGTAGTGGAGAGATCAGGCCTACTCTAATGAGGATTTTCGTTGTAATACAGTTTAGCGAGGGATCCGAACCTCGGTTGTGGGCTTAAGCTGACTTGGCTACTATGATTTCACACGGATGTTTTGACTGTAAAGATAGCAGCTATGCTTTGAGTTCCGTTTAAGGATCACAGCTTTAGTACAATGGATTTTGTGTCTTTTGTCGATGTAAAAATTTACTATTTAGCGGAGAATCTTGTTTAAGTTAACGGCGTCAACACTGTGTACACTGTAACACTGTTAACACTGGTAACACTTTAACACTGTCAACACAGTTAGCACTGGCAACACTGTAAATACTGTTAACACTGGTAACCCTGTTAAAACTGTTTATACTGTCAATACTTAACACTGTCACCACTATTAACTCTGTCAACACTGTTAGCACTGTTAACTTAATAGCAGCATTTTTTTCTAAAATGTAATTCACAAATAAGTAATTTAAATGGCGTAAGTACCAAATATAAATATGTGTCGTCAAAGTAGCAAAACATCAGGAACAAAGTGAGTTTTCATGTGCTAGTTTAAATTCAAAAATTCTCCTAACTTTTGCATTGAAACTTCTGTGAGGGCGGATTACGGACGCTCGTGTCCGTGCATACTCTATGAAATTTACTTCAATTTAAGCCTCCGGAGGTCTTTATTGGTCAAACTGCCGTAAAAAGGACTTACAATTTACATGCTTTTTATGAAACACAAAACGTCATTTATTTACAGAATAATCTTTAGCCCTTCGTTAGTCGCGTGGTTTATAATTGTGGAGCAAACATGCAAAAACCTATAAATCCACTTTTTGCATATTTTGACCTAAGTATCGATTCTTACTAATTTTGTAGCGCTTTCTTGATGTAGCGCATCATATACAAGCAAAACCCGATAATTATATGATCATATGACCCATGAACAGTTTTCGCCAGTTTTAGGACTTAAAAAAAAAATGGGATTATGCTGTACAAGTTTTATGCTAATATCCCAAAATTGGATAACATGTTTTTTTTTTTCGTTTTTGCATGTTTGCACCACAATTGACAACCGTTACGTTACTTATGTCAAATATACGGTAAATAAGTATATTGTATTTTTCTTTTGTCCTCAAATATTACCTGCTAGTATAATAACAATTGAAAAAATACCTATGAAAACGTGTGAACCAATAACACCAGCCCACAAAAAAGATAAGTTCAATAACTGTTAACCAGAATATATTATTTTTACGTATTTTTAGGCGCTGAATACGAATTTAACATTAAAGAAACTAGTTGACAATCAAAGTACATCGCTCCCTTCCTATAGATGTAAAATTGGCCAATAACACAATTAAGATACCTTTATTTTTCAAATATAAGATTTTTTTCAATATTACTTTTTTTAATTTTTTGAAAATATTTTAATTGGTATCTCCTAATCGGCTTATCTGATTTAAAAATTAAAAATAAATTTTAATCAAAATAAAAATACCTTTCAAATAATGCATCACATGACCCATACCACTATTTAAGATTTTAAAGTTGGGGTTGCTGGGGGTTAGGGGGTAAGTTTTAGAACCTTCCGCTTACATAAATAGAAAGTTCACTGAACATATTTAATGATTTTTGATATTTCTTACAGTTTTCAAGATAATGCCTGCAGGAAAGTTAATGGGATACCCTGTATATTAACATTCACTTGACTTTTACTATATTTATTTGTGTATTTTCTCTTGTTCTGATTATGTATAATTAAAATAAATTTTGGTTTATAGAACTTTATTGACTGGCTGGCGGGTATGAAAAATAATATTGGCTTACAAAATGCATATGTTCATGCATAAGTATATGAGCATATTTGTTTTCTTTCAGCTAATGGATTTCATATACGCCACCTAGTTAAAAAATTTACACGAATTAACTTATGCCTTACACTTTTACATCTTAAACTTAGTACATTCCCTTAACACCTCAATTTTACCTTATTTTTAATTTGTTAATTTGTTACCTTTATTTTTCATGTCAGTGTTATTAGTATAATTTTTTAGTACTTTTAATTCAGTTCTATAACCCGAGATTTATTTTAATTATATTTATTTGGATAGAGATATTATTTTTATTTGTGTATTTATATAGGACGTCACTGTTTTAAATTCATTATTATTCTGATTGTTCACCAATTAGCAACAAAAAAATAGCATCGAACTCCAAATGGCGTAGGTAATGTAAATGACATTGATGCCAAACTAAAGGGCCAACTTTGAAAGTTGTGGGTTCTCAGAGTATCCGAACTTAAAATAACTGGCTAAGTTTGACATTATAGGATATGGGTAAAGTTTTCAATTGATTATTAGCCATTTGTCGTGCGACTCGAGTTATATTATTCCTGACTAAGTCCAAAGGACGTATGTGCAGGTTTTGGACAAGTTGAGTTAACCGAGTTTTGTAATTGCTACAAAAAAATAAAACAAAAATAGTATATTATGCACAAAGTATGCAAACTAAGTCTTTAGTGTTCGAAACTGAATTTTTTTTGCTGAGACGGAATCGAGGCAAAAAATCAGTCTGTAACACTTACCACAGTTCGCATATAACATTTTTTCTACTAGCTAATTAAGGCTTTTTTACCTTGACAACCAATAAAATCAATGAACTTATTTATTATTGACCGTTGTTAAGCATTGTTTATTGACGAAGGTCAATAATAAAAAAAATAAGACAACTATTAACTTCTTTCAACTTATTTGTCACACTCTCAACTATCTCAAAATATTATTTAAAATATATTTTTAGCTGATATTTGGAGTTACTGGCTTTATTAAAAGTAGAAAAAATATTGTGTGAACTCTCTTGTGTTCTTGACTGATTTTTGTTAATTCTAGGTAATTTTTTTATGACTATTTAAAGCTATAATATATTAAAGTACTAGTTTCATAAGATACGTTTTTAGCGCACAAGTTTTCTAAAGTACTAGTGCGCTAACAACGTGTTATGAAACGAGTGCTTTATACAATTTTTTCTATTTTGCTCTAAAATTTAAAAAAAACTTACATTTAAATTGATCTGATTTAGGGATTTGTGTTTTGGATTCGCATTACAGTTTTACCATGTTTAAAATTCTAAGAACAAGTTATATTTTGATATATTTTATAGTCATCTCTTCTCTTTTTCACTGCAAGTAACCATGCCATAATTTTAACACGGTAAAAAATAATCTAAACACAAAATTTTGTAGAAAATTAATCTTGCGACATTGACATTTGCACGGAAAACGTCAAGCGATAGGCTTTTGTCCGTTGCCAACCCAAAAGAAAAAAAAGTAGTCTTATGGGCCTATAAGAACACGCAAAATGCCTGTGATTATGAGCTTATAAGAGTCTCAAAATAGAAAAAAAAATATTGCAGATGAGTCGTTTTACTGATGACGAGCAATATTATAGTCAAATGAAAATAATTTTTACTGGAAAACTTTCAGTATTAATAGGAATTCGAAAATTTCATTCCAGGTACGGATTAAAGCCCAAAGGCTCAACCTTAAACCTACACATAAAATCATTTTGCAAACCAATCTATTTCCCATGTATTTTTAATGGGTACTTTTCTACATTTTTTTTTTTAAATTGATTTGTAATATGTTATTCTTTAAAATTTAAAATTGGCTGAAACTGGGGTTTTATTAATTCCATGAAGAAAATAAGAAATATAAGACAATCACACTTAATTTTTGCTTTCCCATTTTAAAAAATTTCAAAATTTCGGGATAGCGTTGTATTCGTGAAAAATTTTTCGATTTTGTTTTGCGTTTTATGACGTTTTATGTCCGTATAAATCTATTTTTCAAATTAAAAGTGTTTACTCGGGATTGTTTTTGCTAAATATGGGCAAGGGGGCAAATTGTCAAAATACAATATTTTTTCACAAAAATTTGAAAGTTGCTATATTGAGGTTTTTGAGATTGCTAAAATTTAATCTGATAATAAAAATTTCTAATTTCACCCCTTATGGAGCCCCGTGGGGTGAGTGGGTAATTGTTTTTAATTGTTTTCAATATTTTCATCAAAATTGGTTTTTCATAGTATATAAGGGTTTTTGAAAATTTGGGGACCACGAAACTAAGTCTGATAATAAAATATTCTAACTCCACCCCCTGAGGAGTGGGGAAGTTTTCTTGAAAATTAGTATATCGGGGTTTTGAGGTTGCTGAAAGTGAATCTGATAACAAAAAAAATCTAATTCCATCTTTTCTAAACCCACCCCCTGGTGCTAGTTTTCTTAAAAATTGGTATATCGGGGTTTTTAAAGTTGCTGAAAGTGAACCTGATAATAAAAAAATAAATGGGAAAGCTTTTTTACCGGGCTCTTTGTTATACAGGGTGTTCCGTGAGGAAAGGGAAATATTTAAAGGATGTTTTTTAGAGGTCAAAATAAGAAAAAAAGTTCCCATAAACATATGTCCAAAAACGACTCGTAAGAAAGCTACTCCCCTTCAAAAGGGGTCCAAAACTTCAATTTTTAATTAATAACTTAGGAACCCTTTGTGCTATAGCAAAAAGGTTTTGCATGTGATCTATTTTTAATAAGGCCTATCAGCCAATGGTATTTACATGTAGTTACTTAAACCAGGGGCGTGCGAGATGAAGGGTCTTATCACTTTTTTGCCCCAAACTTTTTTCTGTTTATTTTTTTTGTGGGTTTATTAAAATAGTATTCCTTAGGTAAAAACACATTAAAAAGGTACCCTTGCTGTCATACTTTAGGATTAACCGTTTTCGAGAAAAATATAATTAGAGGCAAAATTATAAGTTTCGAGAACCAAAAATTAAACGCTAAAATGTTAAAACCCAAAATTTTAATAGGGTAGGGTTACTGTACACCAAAAACTAAGAAAAAAAGTTCTCATATACGTAATTCCAAAAATCAGTGCAAAGGGTGGTACGGTATCCAAAACTTTTAAAGGGCCATGTTACCTTTAAAAGCAATTTTTGGGCATACATGTATGCATATATGACACTGTTTTTCTTAGCTTTTGATGTAGAAACACGCTGCATTATGGAAATTCTGGTTTTTAACATTTTATCGTTTTTTATTTTTGGTTCTAGAAAGGTGTAATTTTGCCTTTAATTGTATTTTTCTCGAAAACGGTTAATCCTATGGTATTACAACAAGAGTAGCTTTTTAATTTGTTTATACCTGTGTAATAGTACTCTAAAAATAAACCCACAAAAAGTTAAGCAGAAAAAAGTTTGGGGCAAAAAAGGTATAAGACCCCCCATTACGGACGCTCCTGGTTGAAGTAACTACATGCAAATACCATTGGCTGATAGGCCTTGTAAAGCATAGATCACATCCTAAACCTTGATGGTATAACACAAAGAGTTCCTAAGTTATTAATAAAAAATAGAAATTTTGGTACCCCTTTTGAAGGAGCGTAGCTCCCTTACGAGCCGTTTTTGGACATATGTTTATGGGAACTATTTTTCTTATTTTGACCTCTAGAACACATCCTTAAAATATTTCCCTTTCCTCACGGAACACCCTGTATAAGTTCATATAAGTCAGTCAGCACAGTCATATAACTATCAGAATATTAAGGGGCTCTCTTCCAGTATTAAAAATAAAAATTTCACGAATTTTATTATTTGGCAAAGAGATTTTAACCCCTATGATAAAATTGCAAAATTAAAAAATATATACATATAAATCGGTTTTATCTCTTTTTTTTTCAGAGCACGTTTCAATATTTAAGTCCCTATGAATATTCAAATGAATAACGTTCATTAAATAAATTATTTAATTTGAAATTCTTTTCACATAAAATATTTAAAAGAAATACAAATTAAACTAGTCGTATAAAACTCGTTTTTATCAAGTTCGTTGTTAATTTTTACCACTACCAGAGGTTTTCTTATTTAAAAAGTATATACAGTGCATGTCTAAAGTCAGGCCCCTTTAACTTTTAAACGGCTTAAAATTTTAAACAGGTAAATAAATATGATAAATAAATGATCCAAATAATTTTTTATGCTTATTTGATATGTTTCGGGAGCAAGGGGAAATATTTTGTTTAAGTAAAAGGAGGTCGTTATTTTTATTGTAAAAAAGGCTATTTTTAAGGATTTTTTTTAATTAAAAAAATTAGAAATAACTCTCTCATGTAGATTTTGTGTGATAATAACGTCATACTGTAGAATTTCCCTTTATCATATATAAAGTTATAGGATTTAAGGTGAAACAATTGTATTATCTTTGCAGCAGTGTCGTTTAGCAAAAAAAAGCTCGTTTACTGTTACTGTCTGGAATAAAAGGTGTTCTAATTATTTTTTTTATGAAATTATCATATTAATTTGTCATGTTTTAAGAAAACGAAAGCGAACAAATAAAAAAGCCAAGCTAAAAAAACTGTTGGAATTCCCTAAATCATCTTAATTTAAACGTTTTTATTAAAATATTACAATTTTTTCTTCTGTTTGTTTGTTATTCGCATCGTACCATCGTAAATCAGTTTTATCTTGGCAACTTTACATTTTCCTTCATTTTTTATCGTATTATACTCTTTTTCACTCTGCCGGGAGAAAAATAAATGTTTAAGTTGGATAAAAAAACTATGCCTTCGATAACTTCCTAACTTAGCATATAGCGACTTTAAAATTAACGAACGGAACGAGAGATAGTGGACTGCTTTAGGGGTTATTAATTAGGGGTTTAAAGGGAAAAATAGGCATTCACTAACGTTTTGTTCTAATGATCTGATCTTCAATTGTGCACAGAGAGATAGCTTTTTGTTGTGAGGATAAAATGGTGCATGGGAATGAGAATATTTGACGACCACGAATAGGTTTTTACGACAAATATTGTAACGACTTTAAAATCGAATACTTAACAACGACATATCACGTAAATTAATTCATAGCGTACTACACCAACCACTACATCTTTTTCGACCCACTTGCTAATTCAACATCTTACAACGAACTTTTAAAATCCAGGATTTTAAGTCTAGGATTTTAAATCCCGAATCACAAAATTATAACTTATAAAATGCTTTTTTGTTTGATTGTATCTCAACGCTCCACTTTTTATATGATAAACCTGTACTAAAAGTTTGATCTTTCGGCCTACGTCAAAAAGTAAAATAGTCGACCTTGATTAGTTAATTGATATTGAAACTGTCGGAATTTGAATTCTAAAGTCATATACTGTACTCGTGGATTACGGAGATTGTCATCCGAGCTTGGAGAGCCTGATTGGTAACCTTAATCGCCCTAAAAACAGTTTTTGTTCTACATTCAAGTTTATGATACAAGGGCCAAAAATTGTTGTTTTTAGGGAGATTACGGAGATTATTTTTTCTTCGATTGTAAAATCTTAATAATTTAATTTGCATTTTTGACAAAAAATTGACGTTTCAGATTAAATGTCATCAGTTTCAATATTAATTAATCAATCAACAACGACTTTTTGAACCAGTGCTAAAAATTTAACTTTTCCTACATATTTATTATATAAAAACTGGCGCTTTTAGATATAATCGAATAAAAATATTATTATTAAGGGCAAGGAGTGTTCTATAAAACGCGAAGCAATAAAAATGTTTGAAGCATGTTCTTCTTGTCTGTTCTGTGTTTACTTTACACCACCCCGATTTTCATTTGTCATAATTTTTCAATCTTTATGCAGGTCGAGCTAGACCCACTCCATACCCAGGGTTTCAGCAGAAACTTATTGAAATTTTAGTTCATTCAAATAAGCATAGACGTAAAAAAATGGTTGAAATGTGAAAACTGGAAATATTCTTAACCTCAGCCTTTTTTAACCACACATTTTATTTCAGGCTTATAATATAAGCTTGAAATAATATGCTTTTAAATTTTTTCTTGTAGTCTGTTTTGCATTGCGAAAAACAATTGTCGTTTTGTCCAAAATTTTACTAAATATAGTAAAATACCTGCATCCAAAGATGTAAAATTCTAGTACCAATAAAATCAGAATTTCGGCAAGGATCAGTGACAACTTTTCTTTCTTTTTTGTTTAGTGTACTAAAACAATGTAGAGAATAGACTGAGAATTAGTAATAAGACGTTATATAAAAGTATATATAGAGGAAAGTCTCCTAATTTCGGATACCATTTACAATGTATTCAATATTTAATACTCGGTATTACTTTTTGATATTTTTTTTATATAACCAGATACAACTTATTATAGCGAACCATGATTTATTATAAAAGCAATTTTATTACAGTTTATTTTTTCCAAAAAACACGGTTAAAAAAAATCAGCGCATTTTTGTGCATTTGAAAAAGGGCTCCTAATTTCGGACATATCCGAAAAAATTTTTTCAAGAGTAGATCTGCATCCCATTGCTTATGTTTCTTGTTATTCCTTCACATTTAAGACGTAATTTAATCATTAGGCGATTTTCTACGAAATACTATAGGAACTATAATTTTAGATTCCCAATTTCGAATATCTTAGTATCTTAGGTAATTTTCGTTTTTTCAAAATTGTTTATCATTGTTTATCTTAGTTTGTTGTATCATTATAAAAATAATAATTAATGGTTGGTTATCCTGAATAATAATTACCTTGCGGATATCCGAAATTGGGAATCAAATGCACAAAAATGGTCTATCCGAAATTAGGCAACTTTCTGCTTTTTAGATTAGAAATTTGTAGAATGTTTACGTTTTCAAATTGCTTAATTATGAATAGTGGATCAACTTAACTAACATGATAACTTACCCAAGACAGAATCACGAACTTTTATAACGATTATTTATAAAATAAACAAGCATAATAATGCAACTGAGCACAAAACTGCCATTTGCAATATAAACGATTTGTGCTGCCATTTAAAGGGGAGAAGCTCTACCGTTATCATATTACGGGACGGATTTAGTTTGACTTTTGGCTTCACATAAAAGTTGGTTTCTGTTTACCTTTGCAGACAGTATCTTAAATACACTACTATCCGAAATTTGGAAACCATCCGAAATTAGGCGCATTTCCTTTATATATAAAAATATATAAAAAATTAAAATTAAAACAAAAAGAAATACCTCTCAAAATATTTGTAATTTTGGTGAAGGCGCTAACACTTGTATTGCATACCTAAAAAAAGTGACATGTTTTGAAAAAATAGTATGTTGTTTTACTAAGAGGAAAAGTGAAGCTTTTTTTACTAGTCTGTAGAATTTACGGACGACGCGAAGCGGAGTCCGGAAACTACAGAGGAGTAAAAAAAAAAGCACTTTTCCTCTGAGTGAAACATACTATTTTTTCTTCAAGCATCATATATATATATATTTTTGAATTTAATTTATTCAGTAATAAAGTATGCTTTTTTTATTAAAATAGGCCAATAAAACCCTTTCGAAATAAACTTAAACCTTCCTTAGCTCGTTTTAAATTTTTTTCCTAGGCTAAATCGTACACGATTTCGATGGTAACTTGTCTAATGTAGCATTTGCAATTTCGGAGAGATTTGTAGGTGTATAAACCATATATTCTTTTTCAATCATTTTTAATTAATTTTACACAAGGTTTTTGCACATAATCTTGAGTCAACCACCTATTTACATAATAAACAAACAAGTTTGAAGTATGGTTGTCATCAAAGTCAAAGAGTGCTGCCGCCAGTGGTGGTTTTACTAACTAACTTTTTTTACGGCGTACAACAATGAACTCATTTTTTTACTGTAAAAAAATAGATCACTTCTAACTATTGTGTTCAGTTATAAAATATAAACATTTTAGTACGCTTGAAGAAAAAAATTATTAGATACCTAATATTCGTGCTCTTTATAACTTTCCTCAATATTTAGCAAGACATTCGTAGTAAAAAGTGGTAAGAAATTAGGTCATAATACCATACAAAAAGAAACAAAGAAAAAAACGATATTATCAATTTAAACGGCTCGCCGTGTGTTGGAGCTTTCACCAAAATTGTAAATATGTTCCCAGTTTTCATTATACAACTTTTATGATAGTAGAATATTAATTTTTCCTTTGGTGCTTAGTTAATGGTTGTTTTTTAACGTTTTAATGATACTTTTTCGTGAATGAAAAATTTGCTTCAGTTCAGCATTAACTTAGAATTCTTGGAACATAAATAACTAATACAAAAGACAGAACTCGGTAAAATATTTGAAAATAATTTTAGTTTATCGGGAAAAGGTGTTGGAATTATGATAACGGAAAATGAAAAAGCGGAGCTGAATTTTCCGCATTCCAATTTCGGCGAATCGCTACGACTACTAATGCAAAAAATCAAATCATTTATGGAAATTTTTTCAGGGTTTTCAGGTAATAATGTGTAACCGAATAAATCTGCGAAATGTTCGCTATTGATTTTATTCGTTCTCCAATTTATTATCGTCAAACGTTTGGTTCATATTTATCGGTTTCTAAGGCCAATCAGATAAAAAAGTATATCGTTTAACATGTTTAGAAATGGTTTTTCACTACTACCTGTATTTAATCTGAGAAATTAAATCTCTGCAGACAGGACAATAACTATTTTACCAGCTTTATTTTAAATAGATAAACTCAATAATAACCGCCGCGTGGCTTTTACTTTATTGAGTGGATAATTATTTATTTTACCCACTCAACTGTCACTTGTCTAATTATTTTCTTGTATATGTCATTAAAATTTTTAATAAAAATATGAATTCGTAAGCTATTTATTGGATAAAACCTTGTATGGCAGTCCAAACCGATATTGCCCTCTCTAAAATGAACCTATTAATTTTCTCATGGGCAATATCTTACTTTACCCACTAGTACCATAAATAACTATTTCTACTACCTAATTAAGTTCTAGCTTACATATTATCTACCGTTGTCAAGGTTTGTTTACCTTGGCAACCAATAAAATCAGTGTACTCATTTATTATTGACCAATGTTAAGCATTGTTTATTGACAACGGTTAATATGAAAAATTTTTGAGACAACTACTAACTTTTTTTAACTTATTTGTCAAACTGACAGCTATGTCAAAATAGTTTTTAAACTTTATTTTTAACTGATATTTGGAGTTACTTGCTTTAGGTAGTAGAAAAAATAGTATATGCACCACGTATGCAAAACTGTCTTGAGTGTTCTCGACTAATTTTTTGCCTAAACTTCGTCTCAGCAAAAAAACTTCAGTCTCGAACACCAAAGACTTAGTTCGCATACTAGGTCTATTTTTTTTGTATTTCTTTGTATAAGACATATCATTCTAATACAAAGAAATAGAAACTTATCCAAAATTTTAAATAAAGAATCACCCTGCAGCCTTAAAATTTTATTGATGCTTTTTTTTTCTTCCTTATTCAATATGTCATCTTTGAAGGGCCGTAGCTTCCTTAGGGCTCATTTCCGGACCAACCTTTATAGAAACATTTTTCATATTTTTTTATGTAGAATCACGTCTTATATCTTGGTATGACGGTTACTGATGACCCTGTATATTATATTGTATCAAAGAAACTAATAACTCTTCTCTCTAGAATAGGCATTTCATTTGTAAAAACTGACAAAAACGTAGCCAACATATACATTTGTCTGTCTTACTCTCACAGCTTTATTCTAACAGAGACAACAATAACAGTTACTGGTAACTGTTATTGTTCAGGCCTGAATATACCTACTATTTGTTTACAAACAAACCGAGATGTTGGTGATACTTTATATTATGCCTATTCTAGAGAGAAGAGTTATTAGTTCGTTGTATTGTATATGCGTGTTTGCCCTGTTAAATCAATAAAAGTGTAAATAAATAGCAATAGAACTAGACACTATCGTCAAATTAGCTACAAGCAATTAGAATGTATAATGTAGTGTCGGTTAAACTTCTAAAAGCTTACTTTAATTTATTTTTAATTAAATCGAATTTTGGGTTGCATGGCGTGTAGCCAATGAGAGAGCTGCCGCCAGAAAACTATAGGTGACATAGGTGACATTAAGAAATGAGTCAAAGTAAAAAAATATATTAATTTGGTTTATAGAAATTTTCCTGGAAAAAACACAAAAGGGACGAAAATATTTATTGTTTTCCATTTTGGCAAATTTTCTCTCAAAATTTATTAGCATATTTTTGAGAGAAAGTAAGTAAGATAGAACGGTACTACTACACCTTCATAGAAACAGTTGTTTTTAGCACTTTTTAAATATCAAAAGTTAAGTTTCTTTCACTGGTGACTAAAAAATGTTTTGGTCACTCTTTTGCGTATTAGAAAACATAATATGTTTGTCATAATTTTTTGCTAAATTATAGATTTTTATTTCAAATTAAAAGGTGTTGGATAAAATTTAATTTTCAACTCGTGTTGATAAAATGCTACTTCATACACTAGTCAAGAAAATAAGAACTATCTACATTCATATTTGGGTTTATTAATATTTAGATTAAAACTCTAGTGCTCTTTGGACATATTATGAAACCCGAATAATTTTTTTTCATTTGGACAGGACTTTTTTCTATTTTCAATATCAATGTAATCATTTTTTCCTACGACCTAGTTAGTAGTTAGTGCGTATTTCCCATTCGTTGCCTTTGACAACGCATGGGAAGTGGCGATCAGCTGATTTTACATATCTGCTGTCAGAAATTCAATACCTGCTGTCAGAAAATTAGTAAAAGTCAAATACATAATACATATGTTTAGGTGTTAGGTCCTAGGAAGAATAGTATACGCACCTTGACGCAAACCATTTCAGTGGACATCTAGTGCCTTTTTTACTCATCTGCGCCTAGTAAAAAGTCCAAACGCCACTCTCGTGCACTAAAAACTAGGTTCGGGTACTCGGTGCGTAATATACTATTATCTTTTTCAGTTTTTGAAGATGTAGAACGTAGATAAAATAGTGTACTAAATTCCTTTGAGACTGGCTTTTAGTGCACTCGAATGAGTTTTTAGTTATTCTCGTGCACTAAAACCCTAAGTCAAAAAATTATATAATAATATACTATGTTTTTAGTGAAGTTGAATTTTACGTAGTTAGTGACGTTTTTAAGCCTTAGTTAAAAAAGTTTTTGTGTTGGTTTCGTTTTGAGCTATATCCCACAACTTAACATATGTAATTATTTGAGGTCCTTACCAGTTTTTAATAGAAACTATATTGTAAGTTGCCATCTATAATCCTAGTGCAGTAAGGAGGACCACCCCGAAGTTGACGCTTAACAGAGCTTTCGGAGCTTTTGGAAATTCAAAGGAACACTTTGAAGACTTCTCCACCTCTCATGGTAAACGCCAACTTTCCTAATTATCCCTAGTGGATGAGTTTTTCGATGTCCCCGACCAGAAGGCGGGCAAATATCCTGTCGAAATGCCCGGGCATGTCCCGAGAAACTAATATCTAGCGAACTAAACCACTGTTGGTTAGTATATTTTTAAAACACTCGGGTTGTTTGCAGTTGGAAGTTTTGATAATATTGATCATTATCATAAATTTTTTCATAGTCGTTTTTTTTAGACCATGGTCTAAAAAATCCCGACTACGATAAAATGTATGTTAACCATCAATGTTATCAAAACTTCCAAAGGAGTATTTTCGGATAAATTGCCTGCAAGGATTATACTTTACATGGATATAGATACATAAAAGATAAATACAGACCTTTTTACATCCTGGAACATACTTTAATTAACTATTTTAATTACGAATTATAACATATGTCAATGCCGAATTGACAACATTGCACCTAACTATCCATAGTGTCAAGTGTCATGTCATTTCAAAATAAAAATAACTTATTTATTTATTCGTATTTATTTGTTGTGATAAGTTCTATTCGCCCACCCTGTATATATCATTTACAAGTAGGTGAAATCTGCGGTTGTAGTAGATATAAATCACTTGCACAATATGGCATGTGACATACTGCTTCGTTCTGCTCACATACAAACACACAGACATATATTTGCATACTAACGCCACCAAGAGACCTTTTTTCACAGATACAGATTAGTTAACTCACGATCAAAATCTAGTTTTGTTGAAAAATATAAAAATCAACAAACTGAAACACTTTCTAGACGGGTGGAGATATATTTAGACTGCTATATTCTAGAAATTAATAGTTTTATGATTTTATTAAAAATATAAAGACATTGCAATGCCCTAATACAGAATTTTCACAATCAGTGGGAAAATCCCTACCAAAATGACAAAATAAAGGTCCACCCCTATAACTTTTTTGTTCAGTGAAAAGTTGATGTAATTTCCGGAGAAACCGGAAGTGACAGATTTCTTTTTACAATGTCAAAAAACGCAGTTCTTTCAATTATTTTACATTTACTAAATTTCATTTTGATAAGTTAATAAACAAGAAATTTATAGGGGTGTACCCTTAATTTGTCTCACCCAGTAGATCCTATTTCACGCTTTTTTGTGATCATCATGGCATATATTGGTAAGGTGGTTTTCGCATCGATTGTTAAAAATTATCTAATATTGCAACATTAGATGGCGCCACCAATTATAGAATCTTTTTAGGTTAAAGCGTTCCTATTTTTGAATTGAACGAAGATGGATTTTTTTTTTTGACATTTGTAGTATTTTTCAGTGACAAACAATGCCCTTTTGTGAAGTGAGTACACATATATAGAGCAAACCTGCGAAACAGCCCCAAACCCGAATAGAGACATCAACTAATTAAATAGTGTGATTTAGTCAGCATTAATATTAATTTGACTAGTTCTATTTGCATCAAATAGATTACTATTTAGCAATTTGTTCTTCTATTCATTTTTAATTTATATACACAAATAAAAATAATATTCTATTCTAAATCGGAGCGTTTTTTAAGAAATGTTCAAAGAGTGCCAAAAACTACATCTCGTAAATGATTTAATACAAAAAAACTTTTTTTTTGCTAACAATTAGTTCAGTCAGAAAAAATGGTCCTGTTTCCACAGAATGGCGGAAAATATTTTTCAAATAGCAAAATGTGCTGATATGCTGAAAAGTGTGGCTAATTTTTAACTAATAAAAACCTAAATACAAAAAATATATAGCATACAAATATTGTTTAGGGCACTATGTGTTGAATACTAACAATATTCATTACAGATAACCAAGTATTTTGTAGAAAATTTTATAAGCTTTTTATTTTCTAATAAATTTTTTAAAAATTTGCAAAATACTGCGAAATTGTACCTGTAAAATCAAGATTGCGGCACGAACTCAACTTCAATTGATGAGGACTTCTGGTACCTTCATCAGGAAGGTCTAGACTACATCTCCACCAATTTTCAAGACTTTTTTGTCTTTACTAAAGCAAAAAAACCTTCGTTGCTTGGGCTATTAACGTTAATGCTACAATCTGTCATGTTGCTAGAAAAATATCAGTGCTTTAACATATTTTTAAATTGACGTATTGGGGACTATACGCAACAATATATCTTTTAAGATGGAAATATGTTTTAATTAAATAGACATTTTACTAAAACACATACAGTATACAGTATACAGTAACTGTAAAACAACTATTGTGACATACTGTTAGTTCGACAGACCATAACTATAATTTAATGAAATTTTTTTCGTACTTCTTAAATTAAAAGACGTACTTTATTTAACTCATTAATATTTTCTTTGAAAACTAAAACCTTTTTCATTTATCCTTTTATATTTTAATAGAAAATAATCCATATTAATTGCAAATAAATACCTATATAACATGTTAAGAAAACAATCTTATTAAAAAAAACAAATATTTTCTTTTAAGGCAAACATTTTAAAGTATAGAATATAATCTTGTTACTCAAAGAAAATTTGTCCAATTAAATCGTGCTTTTTGGATAAAAATATTATTTTTAATTGTGTACCTGACTAAAAATTATCGTATTTTGAAACTATTTCTATGCCAAACTCGCATTTTTCCAACCTCGTAGCTCGTCCAGCAAAGACGTGCTTTCTAACTTTAGAACTCGAATAACTATTAAATATGGTCCATTATAAACGTTGTAAATGTCCTCCAAACAGCAATCTGACTTAGTATTATCTACTGCACAGTAGTTATTATCTCCATGGTATATTATTACCATTAGCTGAATGGTTACGAATTAGAGTAATTTTAGTCATTTAGCATACGTTCATATAGGTACCTTAGATAATTATCTTCTACGCACGGTGGTTCGAAATAAACATTCAAAAGTGTTGGATATAATCTTTGTACGTAACTCATAAAATACATGCCTGTGTTTTGGGTTGTATAGTTATGAAGTGAACAGCAGACAGCATCGCCCAAGTAGCTATGAAGTATATTTTACAGCTCTTTCGCAGGAAAATTTCGGCCATATGTGTTACTTGAGCGCCTATAGTCCAATTCACAGCTACTTAGACTAAGGTCATAAGAAAAAAATACCTTAACACAGTAGTATTTTCCATTACTCCCATTTTACCATGATAATTTTCTGTTGTTGTTCTCATAGTTCAAAGAATAATAATGAATACAAAATATTATGTTATGACTGACGAGTCAGCTCTAATAGCTTTTAGTTGTTGACGCGTGGCTTTTCTTTAGTAGATGCGTCCAACTTTTTTAATTTTCTCCGTAAAGTGTATGTTAGGAAGGAATGGATCTGAAATAGTAGTTTTCGTAACGAGTAAGAGACTTTAGTACTTAGTGCACGAGAATGAAGTTTTTTTGACTACGCGAAGCGGTCAAAAAATCATTCGAATGCACCAAGGACTTGTCGCAAACGAGTTGCGAACAACATTTTTCGTTCGATCTACAGTCTAGATTCTTTAAAAATGTATATTTTAAATAATTACCTGTGTTTAATTTTGACATTTCAAAATTTTATAAACGTCAAATGACTTTTGTCAAAATGAAATCTATGTGTAATCGTTCGGATAAATGAGTGCGCATAATTATCATTTCATTCAAATATGCACTATGTACTCGTGCAATAGAAAAATATCGTAACGAGAATATATAGTGAACATGCATGTTTCTTTATTTCGTGTACACTAGGTCGTACGAAAAAATTATACTAAAGTTAATTATTTTTAGGAGGGCTAGCATGGGATGTTGCACTAAACCTTCCTTTTGACCCACCGTGCACGAACAGCCTAAGTTGTATAATCGGTGCAATTTCTAAATGCAAATGTGCATGCATAACGCCTACCGCCTGAAATTACGATGCATTCATGATAGACATTGTAAGTTTATAGTTTTAAGCAAAATAATGCGCCCCAAATTCAAGACAAATGCTGCTGTATCTGTTAAAAAGAAACCCGTATACTAACACAGCCACACAAAATTAAAAGGTCTGTTTCCCCAAACAAGACAAATATTTCTACACGTTTTTGGGGTAGCTGAATCCGAATCCGAAGTGGTAAAATGTTTCAACTTTTATTACTTTTTTGAGGTTAGCAACGAAATACGACTTGACCGAGTCAAACCAACCCCAGATTCGGATTCAGCGACCCCAAAAAGACCTTTTTTTGTGTGCCTGTGGAATTAAAAAAATATATTTCTTGAAGTTAGTCGATATTTGGCTATCCTAAGCATTTGTTTTTATACTTGGCGAAATAGGAAGTATCAACGTAATTATCAATTTTTGTTACATTTAGCTTGCATGTTTTTTTATTTTTTCATTTTCCTCTTCTTTTTCTTCTTCTTTTTTTTATTTTTCTTTTTTCTTCTTCTTCTTCTTCTTCTTCTTCCCCTTCTTTCTCTTCTTTTTCTTCATTGCCCTAGCAGTTTATTTAATGTTCCTAAATATCATAAATGGGGTTCTTTATTTTAAGGATACTTTATGTTTATATGCCATAAATTTCGTGGTTGTGTTTTATTTATTCTTGTCTAGGTATTTATCTAGACATACATATGTAGTACATATTATGTACATACATATTGTTATACGATGTAATAAACAGAACCCTTAAAATTTTTAGTTGAAAATGGAATTTAACGAGTTTAACAATCGTTTTGCAGAAGTGGGCTTAGACTTAAATAAACTGATTGAAAAAAGTTAAGTATATTGTTAAGAATGGTGCTTTCTCTGCGAAAAAAAAAGGTTGGGGAAAAAATCATAAAATATCCATATTCTCTAATCATTTCTAAAAAACAAATATATTTAATCAATTCAAAAATGTTTATATTCGGGATTTACAATGTGTTTTACTTAATATAACAAATGAGAAATTATTTTTGAAAACTGAAAATTAATTAATAGCGAATAATTCTACTTCCGTTGTCTATAACCTCTTCAACTCGCCGAGGCATACTTAAAATTAAGCGATTTAACTGATCTTGGTCTAAGACATCCCATAAATCTGGAAGAACTTGCTAGTTTCCTAACGACATGAAAATGTGGTTGACTATCAATTACTGCTCTACCAAGCATGCCCCACTGGGAGGCATACTTAAAATTAAGCGATTTAACTGATCTTGGTCTAAGACATCCTATAAATCCGGAAGAACTTGCTAGTTTCCTAACGACATGAAAATATGGTTGACTATCAATTACTGCTCTACCAAGCATGTCCCACTGTGACATTGTCCCACCTATGTTATATACATTTTTTGTTTTTTCGATTATTTTTTCTCATAGAAACCAAAATATCCTTAACTTTTTCGATCAGTTTATCACAACTGAAAATCTCACGAGATATGATAATAAAATATACTTGTAGGTATTAGGTATTATTCTAATGAACCAAAAAACTATACAATTCCAACAAAAAAGTTTTGATTTCTTCAAAAGACTCTATTGATGTTTGGCCACTCTAATTTTATTAAAAGTTTTAAAATAAACAATCTGTAAAGATTTTACCCAACTTGTCATATTCGCTTTTATATTAAAAACTTTTATCAATACTGTCAATTTTTTTCCTCTATTGATTTATTATTTGTTACACAACACGTTTTGGAGTTATAAAATTGCTTGGTTATAACATTGTACACTATTCGGAGTTTTTAGTCTAGTAGTGTATTGTTTAACTAACAGAAAAAGTATTTTTAACCAAAAATTTATTTCTTTAAAAATTTAAATATCACCCTTGTCAAAGGCAGTTTTTAAAGACTCTTTTTGTCCCTTGGCCCCAGTATAATTGTGCATAACTATAAAAATAACTTAATAGGAATATAGTAAATGTATATGATTGGACAAGTAAAATAGTATATTCTAGTATAACTAGTATGGAATAGACAATATTCTGCGAGAGGGGAAAGTTTGTCCCGCGAGCGCGGAATGACTATTCCATACCTGTTGTAGACTATACTTTTTCTTCGACTGCAAATATGAAACACTGTATGGCTTTAAACTGCGGACAAGGTTAAAAACCATGTTTTTTGTGACTTGACATTGTAAATGTAACAAAACACATATTTTTAAATAAAGCAATTAATGTTATTTAATAATTTTATCAAATCAGTACTTAAAAAATATTTTTATTTAATTTTAGCACATATTTACAAATTATAATGCAAAAATTGAAGGTTATGTCAGATTGTTTTGACAGATATCAGGTTTAAATATATAACAATGGATGGAGCAGTTTTAATTTTTTGAACTAAATTGATAAAAAACTGGTCAAATATTAAGAAAAACTAATAAACTTTATATAATTTTAACGCAAAACTTTAAATTGCATTCAATGTTTCATGGTAAAATATATATATTTTTGCTAATTCTGCTACAGTTTTCTTTACTTTTATAAACAAGAGATGGCACTACATGTGCTCATTCTAACACTTGATACGGAATATTCATACCGTATCTAGAGCTACAATGGATTTATTCTGTGTTTAAAAAGTGTGTGTATTTGCTTACATTCTAAAGCAGTCGTAGAAAAAATATTTTTTCAGGTTACCTCATTTTCATAGCATTTGGAACTTTTACCACCCAAAGAAACCGGATCTAGAACCTAGAAAATTTGGAAGTAGGTTAATTTTAATGTACGTTAAGACATATAGAAAATACAACTGGGAGAATGTAACTTTATGAAACATGCGAGCAACAAAGTATTACTTTTTCTCCATATCAAACAAAATACTTCTTTTTTAATAAAGCATTAACTTTTCTAAAAAATAAATATTTTTTATTTATTTAGGTAGTCTTTAGAGAAAATTATATTAATAATAATAATATTAATATAATAATAATATTATTAAAAGACTAGTTTTTAACAGATATAAATATTATAAAATTTATTTTTCTTTTATTCTTCGAAGAGTGCTATAAATCATAGGAAAGAAAATTTATTATTTATTCTTTTATTTTCAATCTTTAACGTGTATACAGGGTAATACATCAAATCTTGGTATATTTTAAAATAGTTTTGTCTACACATTAAAAAAATTATTGTAAAATTTTACACCCGCTATACATTCCAACTGGGGGAGATTTTATTTTTTTATTTTATCTTTTATACGTATTTTTTTTAGTTATCATATTTGGAAAAAAAGTACACAGTCTAAGTGTTAAACCTTGGTTAATAATGTTTGTAAATTTATTTTCTGTGTATCTATTTTAAATTCTTTTTTACATTTTAAGGCCCTCTTCCCCATCCAGTCATTGAACAAAATTATAATATTTTTTATTGTATATATTTTTTTGGTTTTTAAACTTGACCTCTATTATGAATAATAAAATTATATCCAGTTTTTTTTACATATTGGGGGACAGAGGAGGGCCATGGAACAAAATAATATTTTTTGTTCAATTTTTATTTAATATATAATAAATTATATATATATATATATATATATATATATATATATATATATATATATATCCTTAATTCTTATATTTTAACGAAGAAAACGTAACTTACTATAAGTACCATATTTTTTACCTTTTTATTGCTTATACTGATGATAATTCCACGTTAATATAAATATTTGTTCTTATACGAGGTTTTATTAAATTAAACCGTATTTTAAATGTTTTTATTTCTATGTTTAGATTATAATGCATAGTTTAATATAATTAATCAATGCCTTTTTTGTCTGCAAAACAATTTTAAACATTTTGTTTTAGTACATATAAAAAAAGAATCATATTTTATTATTTTATTAACCAATTTTTAAACTTATATTGTTTTCTTTCTGGCTCTTTGAATTGTTAAAAAGTTATAACATAATTGTTACATTTCTTGTAGTGTGCCTTTTGAAGAAGTTGGAATAAAGCCAACGAAACGTCGGCAGTTTTAGTAAAAAAACGTTTTTTAATATAAATAACCCTAATCCAGCCATCTACTATCTAATAATAAATTATATTCTATTCTAAAAAAATACATATGCGTACCAAATTTCAAGTCTCTAGCTTGACAGGCATATTTTTTTGTTGTTGCTTATTTTAAGTTTTAGGAAAAAATTTAAACAAAAAGAAAAATGTTTTCTTTTTCACAATACTGTCTTTATGAAAAAGTAATAAATGTCGTAACTTTTATAAATAATTTCCCTGCTTAAACATTATGTCACTAGTTCAAAGCGTCCTATAAAACTTTATTGTAATTATAATTTAATATCTAATAAATTCTTTAATGGATTAAAAATTGATCTAAAAGTTTTATAAGATAGCGATTACAAAATATATAAATTTCTATTAAAAACTTTGAAACCTGCAGTTAGGCTAAGCGTTATTTAGTGAACTGCAAATTTTAACAATTTTCTTAAGCTTTATTGGCAAACTTTTATACCTAGGTGTACTTACTGGGTTAAAAAATTATTAGAAGACAAGATTAGTTAGAGAAAAGACTACAGCTGCAAAACCATAGTATTTTTTCTGAAATGCTTACTATTATGTAATTTTATTTTTTTTTTTTTAATTCTTTTAAATTTTTATATTTAAATTCTTTTGTTTTTTATATGATTTTTTATGATTTCTTTGATTTCATACAAATTTTGTTGAATTTCTTGAATTCTTATGATATGATTATGATTCTCATAGATTCTAAATTCTTATGAATTCTTATGAGTTTTTTATGAATTTTTATAAATTCTTATAAACTCTTATGATGATATGATGAATTTTTATGAACTATAAAAAATATAAATTCTTATGAATTCTTGTAAATTCTTATGAATTCTTGTAAACTCTTATGAATTCTTGTAAATTCTTATAAATTCTTGTAAATTCTTATGAATTCTTATGAATTCTTATACATTCTTATTAATTCTTATGAATTATCGTAAATTATAAATTATTGTAAATTCTTATGAATTCTTGTAAATTCTTATGAATTCTTGTAAATTCTTATGAATTCTTGTAAATTCTTATAAATTCTTGTAAATTCTTATGAATTCTTATGAATTCTTATACATTCTTATTAATTCTTATGAATTATCGTAAATTATAAATTATTGTAAATTCTTTTAAATTCTTGTAAATTCTTATGACTTTTTGTGGATTTTATTTTATTTTTTATTAATTTTTTTAATTCTTATAAATACTAATACTCATAAATTGTGTTTTTTCATTAATTATTTTAAATTCGTATGAATTTTTATGAATTCTTACGAAACCGTATGAATCGTTATGTATTCTTAAGAATTCTTATAAATTCTTACAAATTCTTATAACTTATTATGCATTTTAATGAATTTATATGGATTCTTATGAGATCCTATAGGTAATTCTTACGCATTCCTATGAATGATTATGAATTCTTATAAATTCTTATAAATTTCTATGAATTATTCTAAATTAATATGTATTATTATGAATTCGTATGATTTTCTGTAAATTCTTATAAATTATTATTTCTTTTTAGAAAACTAACATGTACCTTTTTTTAGGATATTTAGTACTGAAAAGCAACTTAAAAGGGTACTTAAAAGTTAAAATATAATACACAATTTAATAAAAACATTTACACAATTACATTACGTTATATATTTTGTTATATTAAAACAGTTATTTTCAAAATACGGAATAATAAAATAAAATTCTCTTATTTAAATAACGAGAGATAATTATAATTATTATTCCATTCAGAATAAATCATATAAATAAACTGTATAAATTTATCTAGTAAACTGTCAAGGGAGTGTTTACAATTTGAATAAAAGCTTAATTTAAAAAAAGAATTTTTTAAATTGCATTATTTCCCTTGCGTAACTTCTAAAAACTGATTTATTAATATTTTATTTTTTCAATGAAATGCTCTTGGGAAATATCACACTTCCCTCTTTTACGTTTTAAATAGCTGGTATTTAAAGAACTTAGGTATTTATAAAAAATTTAAGTTTATCTGATTCAGTAAGAATAAAATTAACTTAAAAAAGGTATTTTCTTGTTTAAAAGACTTGGCCGCAGCGGGAATTGAACTCTAGAAAGTTGAGGGAAGAGATATCATAGACGGGTAGAAAAATATTTAAATCCCTGTATCTGGGAAACTGGTAGTCCTACTTAAAAATATATTAAAAATATTTTTGTGGAAAATTCAAATTCTTGTTAATAGTGCAAAATTGTTTGTTTAACGATGAATAACAAGCCAGATAAGTATGACCAAAAATATTAGTTTTTGCACTTTTTGCTCCATTTACCCTACCCCAATGTTAACTATATTTCACGTGACATAGACAAAAAAAGGCCTGAATCGTTTGGTAAAAGAATTTTTTAAATGGGATATTTCATTAAAAATTATAAGATTTACCACCAGGCAGACAACAGACAGACAGACAAACGGACAGTGAATCTGATTCTTTTTACACACACTTTTTACACATTTTCAATAAAGGGTGTAGCCAGGGTCGTGCGAAGTATTTGCTCGTGGGGGGTGTGGTTATTAATGTCTACAATCTTAAAAGAAGGTAAGCAAGCCCTAGCGCCGCAGGCGAAATTTTTTACAAATTTAATGGTCTATTTTAATTTTAAATTAGTCTTTTAAATTTAAATTAATTAAATTTAAAAGTTTATAAAAATGCAGGAAACTTAGCGCCGCAGGCGAAACTTTTCTTAATTTCACTCATAAGTTCTACAATCCCAAATATAGAAAAACGTAAGAAACTCCTAGTGCCACAGGCAAATTCTTTTGAAAACCTTAATTCTAAATTTTACATAAAATGCAAGAAAGCTCCAGAGCCGCAGGCTAAAATTTTTCCGAATTTCACGATTATATTCTAAAATCTTAGATAAAAGACAAAGGAAAGCCCAGTGTCACAGGCAATTTATTTTACAAACTTTTATTTTAAAAAAGTTTTCTAATTCTAATTTCACCAAAATTTAAGAAAGATCTAGGGCAGCAGCCCAAAATTTTTATGAATTTTCCTGTTTTCACTGTTTTTCCTGATCTTTAGGAACAAAGAAAACTATCCAAAAATATATGTTCATAATATATATTATATAATTATAAGATTACAGTCATATACATTTCGCTAGGTTTGGACTTTTTGAAACACCAAACACCCCCCCCCCTCCTATGCGCACGGCCC
Source organism: Brachypterus glaber (assembly GCA_958510825.1). Classification (NCBI taxonomy): domain Eukaryota; kingdom Metazoa; phylum Arthropoda; class Insecta; order Coleoptera; family Kateretidae; genus Brachypterus; species Brachypterus glaber. The sequence goes on along the minus strand of OY294050.1, from coordinate 2,378,064 downwards.
AGGGTGTAACCATTTTTATTTATTTTATAAAAGTTTGTAATCCGTTGTAAAAGGCATTTTTACACGTGTGTCGCTTGAAAGAATAATTTATAACTTTATTATATGAGGTTGGGTAGAGACCCTTTTACAGGAAAATAGTTGCCTAATAAAAATGTATTAGTTTTATGGAATAAAAATCAGATAGAATTCTATTTTATATGGATATAAATATATCGTTGTCCAAGTAGGCGTAAAACAAAAATTTGCTGCCTTTCATAGCAGGAGTTACCTCTAAAATTGTAAGGTATTTACTTACTGTTTGAAATTTATTTATTTATTTAAGATCGTGGAAAAATGTTGTTTGTATTACGAGCGCAAAATGTAATTTCTACCTTCGAGTGATTGCAGATCTCGGCTAGACGCCTCGATCAGCAAATTCCACGCTCAAGCAGAAATCAGTCATTTTGGGTTCTTAATATAAAAATACCTATTTTAGGTTTGGACTTTTCAGCTTCCTTTTTGGAAACTAGTATGCAAAAGATTCAAATTCTGGCCAACTGGGAATAGCTTAACCTTAAGATACATAGTGCGGTCCAAAATTTACGCTCCCCCTCTTAACTTTTAAACGAGTTGAGATATTGACTTCATATTTGGAACTCGTAAATAAGACAACTTAAACTATCTTTTTAGTTACATTTAAATAAAAATTTCAAACAAAAAATCTCAAAAAATGGCATTTTTTAGCAAAAAAGATGAAAATTCAGCAGTTTAAAAAAAATGTTTTAAACATTTTAAAAATATATATGGTCTAACAGAAAATTTTATTTTCTTTAAAATTATGTACCACATGACAAACCTAGTCACATTTTCAAAACTAAAAATATAAAATGTATGCGAAAATATATATAGTTATACTGTAACATAAGGAGCCCCAATAAGCCTAAGCTTGTGCCGGATTTCTTCATTAATTGTTTTATTGTTATTATTAAAGTGTTAAATTTGAATTCCATATCTTAAGTCGTTCAAAAGTTAAGAGGGGGATGACTTTTGGACCGCACTGTATGTAAAATTAGGTCGGGAGAAAATAACTAGCTGAAAACATTCACCATCTACTAGTATTATTGGGAAAATCTTATTTGTTTGAGGATATTATCGCATCAACTATAAAATTTTCCTTGACATAAGCAGAAGCAAGTTAGGTTATAAAAACACCGCAGTCGATTATGTTTTGTAAAACACAAACATAAAAAACAGGAACAGCTAGCCACAATTTTATCGCTAAAACGTGCTCTACTCGCTGGAAAATAAATAGTTTTATGTAGCTTTGTTCTTAGGTACATATGTGGCAAGCTATTTAAAAAGGTAGATATATTTTGTCCTTATTTAAATAGTATTTACAGGTTTATTAAAGTTTCTGATTTCGGTCAAAAATATACTAATATAACTTAATTTTTCCTGCTCACAAATACATTTTGAGACGGTTTTTTGAACTGACTTAATGAGAAAATAATACATAAATACCATCGCATTTTGCATTTCACCCATTTTACCATGAAATTTGCTGTTGTGGATGATCCGAAACAGCACATTACCGTGATAAAATGGATAATTAGAACAGATTTCTTTTAATTTTAATCAAAATTATAAAAATATTAAATATTGCATCAATCTATTTTTCAATCATCATACGGAGTGATATTAGTAGACTGCTGCTGTTGGCCCTAGTTGGTACTACGAAATTTTCAAACCTAATAAGATCAGAAATAGTCATTAGATGGATATTTGTTTGTGCGCCATCTATTTTTAGACCTAGACAACTACTCATACTCGTCCTAATCTACCATTCAGTCACCAGCAGCCCAAAAATGTGCAAAGCAAAAAAAAAATGATATCTGTCTGTCGGTCTGTCTTTCGATCGGTCTGTCTTTCTTTATCCACGATAACTTAGGAACGCTTTGAGCTAGCTACTTTAAATTTTGTTTTCAGATGTATTTTTATATTATCTTGGACAAGTTTGTAGACAAATATGTTATTATCATTTTTTCATAACCCTCTACAAAATGTAAAAAAAAAATTCTGGACATAATTCTTTTAGTATTCAAAAAACAAGAAATATTTTAAAACCACCTAAAAGATAAAAAAATTGTACATAACTTTTTATGAGAAATTATTCTAGCTCATTCGAGACGGCTGGTTTATACAGTTATAAAAACATGATTTGGTAAGAGTTTCTAAAATCTCAGCTGTATTTTTGTTGCGACAAGCTTGTCGATTTTATGACTAGGCTATAAACCAAAATCCTACGCTATAGACAATACATATGATGTTGATTTTTTTACTAGACAAGCGATAAAACAAGAGTCTCGACATTTTTTTTAAACCTATTCTGCCAATTCTCTTCACTTCTACACAAAAGAAAAATATAATAATATATTATTATACTAGGAGAAAAAGTGAAAAAGTTTCCTGTCGAGTTTGTTCGAGTGGCGAAAAAGAGGAGCGGATTGAAGCGAGTACGGCAACAACAAATGAAATTGTACTCATTTCTTTAGAGAAAGGAATTGATTTTAAGTACGTACATAGAAAACAAAACAAAGTATAGCTTCGTCCAGAAAAAATACTTTCGTTTTATCTATTGGTAGGCAAATTCAAGTACAATACACATTTTTTTAATGTCAGTACGTTGACAAATAGTAACATAACCTTAAAAAACAATTAAAAATAATTTTATCCAATACATACAGATAATGAGACAATTACCAGCTTTATTTTAAATAGATAAACTCAATAATAACCCCCGCGTGACTTTTACTTTATTGAGTGGATAATTATTTATTTTACCCACTCAACTGTCACTTGTCAAATTATTTTCTTGTAAATGTCATTAAAATTTTTAATAAAAATATGAATTTCTAAGCTATTTATTGGATAAAACCTTGTATGACACTCATGGGTAAACCGATATTGCCCTCTCGAAAATTAACCTGCTTGGTTGACACCTGGCAGGTTAATTTTCTCATGGGCAATATCTTACTTTACCCACTAGTACCATAAATAACTATTTATTCACAATTTTAATTCATTATTTGTACCTGGCTGTCTAAAAAATATTGTGTAAGGCCAAAAGTACTACTTTCTGGCAAGTAGAGGCAATATCTTTATTGAATAGTACCATAAATAAACTATTAGTTAACTTTCATTTTTCGGTTATAACTACGGAGAGTACTTTTTAAAAAGCTACGCAGTAAAAAATCGGGAGGGTTCGTTTTCATTTTTCAATCATATTGTTTCAAATCCATATGATTTATATACTGATATCTTTATATCTATACATAAAAATTGATTCACAAAATTCTGCGGTATTTTTTTTACAGTAGAAAAACAAAGCTTTCCCCTATATATGTTTCTTTAAACAAAAACTTTTTTAACTCGCTATGTTCAAAATATACAGGGTGTCCCAGCTAAAACAGATCAATCAATCGGAATAAAATTTATGTCAGTCAACATACACCCAACAAGCAATAACTGTGCATAAATAAAAGTTTCCTACTAGTTTTTATTTTTGAGATAGTGCTTATTTGACACCATTTTTATTTGCAATTTTATTTTAAATAGTACTAGTAGTAGTAAATTTTTGGGTTGGCCAAAGCCGGACAACTAGGCCATTTCTGGCCCTTTTTGTCACCCCAGGCAATCCCAGCCATTTACTAATTTGAGTCCTCCTTCAATAAAGGTCAGGATATTGGCCCAGGGGAGATCTCTTAGTTCATCTTGGTTGAGTATTTGAGTTTCAAAGACTTGCAACCTGATCCTGTCGTATCTGACACACTCGGCTAAGTAATGAGAGGATGTTTCATCCTCTCCGCACAATGGGCATAGCGGACTCTCTAGAATCCGCATTGTTGCCAGGTGCTTCCTTAGCTTGAAGTGGCCCGTGAGGACCCCTACAAGTTGTCTGAGTGCAGTTCTTCCTTTTTTCAGCAACCAGTCGGTCTTTGATTTGCTTGGGCCAGCCAGAAAGTCCCTAGCTTGCCGGAAACGGTCGACCGCCCTCCATTGCTCATTTAGCTTGGTATAAGCCCAGTCATCGAGAGCGGTCTTTACTTGCTTCCTTGTAACACCTAATATAGGTTCCGTCCCCGTGCAGGCCATCCCTGATCAAGTCTTGCAAGTTCATCAGCCTTCTAGTTTCCGGGAATTCCACTATGACCCATACCAGTTAGTACTAGTATGTTACTTAATATAGAATAATATATTCTATAACTAGTATGGAATAGACAATATTCCGCTCGAGGGGGAAGTTTGTCATACCAGCCGATAGGATTGATTGATCGCTATTAGCTCTATTTGCTGGGACACTCCGTACGTAAACTTTAGGAGGGAGAAAAAACTTGTTGAAAATGTTCACCGGCTTTTGGACTATTAGTCTAGAAATTTATTTGAAATATACTGTCTAAGATGTAATTTAATGTGAATGCTCGTCAGCGAGGCTGCTGAAACGGGATAAAGAGCCTAAGATTTATTTGAATAGTAAAGATATCTTTAATCCTGTTTAATTTAAACATCTGAAATGCTGAAAAAGGATTAAGACTCGAAAAAGGAAATAATATTTATTTTAGATTTCGAGTTAATTGTTGAAGCCATTAAAAATGTGTCACTTTCATAAAAAAATAAAATAAAAATAATAGAAAATTCGTGTTTTTTATGATAAAATTTCAACATTTTAAACTTACACTGTAAAAAATATTACTAAATATACTGATACTGCAATACAGTAAAAATGTTTGATTTTTACGATCATTTATGAATTTTTTTTTAAATCGATCGGTTTACATTATTGTCTGAATAAAACAAATTGTGAAACTAAAACCAGCCGTCTCGAATAAGCGAGAATACTTTCTCATAGAAAAAAATTATGTTTAGAAATAATTTATTACATTTTGAGGAGAGGGGAAGGGGGGGGGGGAGTGATAATATATATGGTTATTTACAAATAAGTTCGAGAAATTTAAGAGGTGATTCTACGTTTGGACTTGCAAAAATTCATTAATGTGGTGTAGAGGGTTCCAGAAATATTAAATAAAAACTACTTTTTAGATGTACCCTTAAGAGGGTCGTAGCTCCCTTAGGACTAATTTCCGGACCAACCTTTATGGGAACTCTTTTTCATATTTTTAACGTAATCACCTTTTAAATTTAACGAACTTATTTCTGAATAACCCTGTATGACATTTTTTTGTGTAATTTTATTTTACCTTTTAGGTGGTTTTTAAATTTTGTCCTCTATTTTGAATAATAAAGAAGTTATGCCCAGAAACATTTTTTTTACATTTTTGGGGTTTAAAAACAGATAATTATATTTTTGATGATTAACAGACCGACAGACAGACAGCTTATTTTGATTTTTCTCGACGTTTTAGGAAAAAATAAGGTAATTTAAGCGAACAAAAATAGTTATTTATGGTACTAGTGGGTAAAGTAAGATGAGAAAATTAACCTGGGAGGCGTCAGCCAAACAGGTTAATTTTCGAGAGGGCAATATCGGTTTACCCATGAGTGCCATACAAGGTTTTATCCAATAAATAGCTTAGGAATTCATATTTTTATTAAAAATTTTAATGACATTTACAAGAAAATAATTTGATAAGTGACAGTTGAGTGGGTAAAATAAATAATTATCCACTCAATAAAGTAAAAGCCACTCCGGGGTTATTATTGAGTTTATCTATTTAAAATAAAGCTGGTAATTGTCTTATTATCTGTATGTATTGGATAAAATATTTTTTTTCACTTTTATGAGAATAACTGTGATCGAGATCCATTCTCATATTGGAGTTTTGATAAATCAAAATTAAAAAATTATTATGTCTACTCCAAAGTTTTTTATTGAAGCATTTTATTTATAAAAAATAGCTACAATTGTTTCAACCCTTGAAATATTTCGGCTAAAAGCGGGCTGAGAGGGGATCCCATAGGTAGACCAAAGTTCTGAAAGTAATATTCACCACCAAATTGACAGAAATGTTGTTCAAGGCATATTTCAAAAAGTTTTAGTAGGTCTGAGCAAACGTAATCTGGTAAGTCGGACTCAAAAAGGTGTTTTTTTATTAGAGGTATGCAATCTTTGACAGGAACAGAAGGAAAAAGCGATTGTACGTCAAAAGATACCAGTTTACATCCCTTAGGTAAAGTAAAAACGGGTGGACGGACATCTAACGCTACTTCTACAAATGGTCCTTGATTCTATGATCGCTCGAAGGTAATAAACTAAGCACAAGAATAATTTTAATTAATTTTGAGCCGAAATTATGGTATTTTAAATTTAAATTAGCTTTTGTGCAAAGGCTTTTCGGAATATGCATAAAATTTCGAAAAATAAATTAAATCATAAAAGCAGAAGCTTACAACAAAGGAGATATTCATTACAGTATCTCAAACGTTTCACATTTAAGAAATATAATTTCCTAATCAAATTATTGCAATAAAGCAAGACAGTAAAAGCTTTTAAGATTTATTAACGTTACCTTTTGTACTGGGTGATACAATTTGTATCATACAAAGTTCCCCCAATAAAATTGCTCGAGAACCGTACCTAATAGAGAATTCTGTCTTTGACAAAACAATGCTGTCTCATAAAATATAAAATATCTACATTTATTTGTTTAACCACATTTGTCTGTATTCTTGTCTGTAAACAACAATAGTAAGTAGAAGTTTTTTGCTGAGACGGAGTCGAGGCAGAACATCAGTCGAGAACACTGCCCTAGTGGAAAAAACGTTGTATAAACCTTTTTTCCAACGCGTAGATAATGTGATACACCTTTGGTAAAACTTCAAACATTAGATAAACGTTTGGTAAAACTTCAAACTTTAGATAAACGTTTGGTAAAACTTATAAAGTTAGATAAACGTTTGGTAAAACTTATAAAGTTAGATAAACGTTTGGTAAAACTTCTAACGTTAGATAAACGTTATGCTAACGTTAGATTCTAACGTTAGGCATCTAACATTCAAACCACATTCATCTAAAGTGAGGTCAAGTCGTTCTAACGTTATTTTCCGCCAGGATAAAGACAGTTCAAATATGCATATAATATTTTGCTACTAGCTAAAGCTAGTTACTCCAAATATCGGTTAAAAATATAGTTTAAAAATTATTTTAACATAGCTGTCAGTTTGGCAAAGTCGAAAGAAGTTAGTAGTATCTTCAAAGTTTTTCATTATTAGCTGTTGTCAATAATAGTATATTGTTTTAATAAGAGGAAAAGTGAAGCTTTTTTTTTACTAGTATGTAGAATTTACTACAGAGGAGTAAAAAAAGCATTTTTCCTCTGAGTGAAACATGCTATTTTTTCTTCAAGCATCCTTTATATTTTTTTAAATATTAATTTTTGAATTTAATTTATTCAGTAATAAAGTATGTTTTTTTTTATTAAAATAGGCCAATAAAACCCTTTCAAAATAAACAAACCTTCATGAGCTCATTTTAAATTTTATTCGTAGGCTTAATCGCACATTTTTCTCGATTTCGATGGTAACTTGTCTAATGTAGCATTTGTAATTTCGGAGAGATTTGTAGGTGTATAAACCATATATTCTTCTTCAATCATTTTTAATTAATTTCACACAAGGTTTTTGCACAGAATCTCCAGTCAAACACCTGTTTACTACTAAACAAACAAGTTTGAAGTATGGCTGTCATCAAAGTCAAAGTATGCTGCCGCCAGTGGTGGTTTTGCTAACTAACTTTTTTTACGGCATACAACAATAAACTCATTTTTTTACTGTAAAAAAATAGATCACTTCTAACTAGTTTGTTCAGTTATAAAATATGAACATTTTAGTACGCTTGAAGAAAAACAATATTTAACAAAGGTCAATAATAAATGAGTTCGTTCATTTTATTGGTTGTCAATGTAAACAATAATTTATTTATTTATTTTTAATTTGCAGGAAAAAACTTTTAATTTTTTATAAAAAATCAATTAAAAATATACAACGAAATGAAAAGGATTTTTTTAATGTTTTTTCTGTGAAAAGTTTAGCTTATCTAATAAACCTGTACGCATTTGAGAAAATTTTATTTTTTTTATGGAAATCCACTTACATTTGAGGAGTTCTCTCATAAGAGTCTCCAACTTCTTCCTAGGAATATCTTGCATAATTCAAAAAAACTGAAATATTTTTATTGTTTTTTTACGTTTCTTGCAAAAAATGGTGACGACGATAACACGAGAACGCTTTGAGCTAGGGACTTTTTAGGATCTTGAAGTCTCATAGGTTGCTTATTCAAAGTTCTAGGCTTAGATTATTTTTTCTAAAAATCAAGGTGGACAAGGGGTAAAAAGAGATAAAAAGTATTGTTTTAAGAAATAGTTATTTATGGTATTAGTGGTTAAAGTAAGATATTGCCCATGAGAAAATTAACCTGGGAGGCGTCAGCCAAGCAGGTTAATTTTCGAGAGGGCAATATCGGTTTACCCATTAGTGCCATACAAGGTTTTATCCAATAAATAGCTTAGAAATTCATATTTTTATTAAAAATATTAATGACATTTACAAGAAAATAATTGGACAAGTGACAGTAAAATAAATAATAATCCACTCAATAAAGTAAAAGCCACGCGGGGGTTATTATTTAGTTTATCTATTTAAAATAAAGCTGGTAATTGTCCTATTATCAGTATGTATTGAATAAAATATTTTTTTTTAATTTTTGGAAAAAAAAATTTAATTTTTCTTTTATTATTTTTTTATTTTTTTTAACATTTTTTTTAAATCTTTTTTTTAATGTTTGTTGTTTTAGGTTTTAATATACTTAGACTTCAAAGAATTTTCTCGGCAACAGTATTTTTATTGACCCTATTTTACAGTTTTCAGCTGCGGTATTGTTATTATTTTGGCATATTCAGATCATTCAAAAACATAATATCGCTAAAAGTTGCGATTAACCTTTTATGAAAGAGTGACTCTTCATTTATCCTTAAATATGCATCGTATATCCTGCTTAAGGAAATTTATGATATTCTAAATCTGGGTTTATGCAGCTTTTCATTATTTAGCTTTCTGCTATTTATACTGTACTAAAAAATACAAAATATAGCTTTCAGGTTTGATCTTTTAGTCACATATCTATGCAGATATGTGACATTAAACAAGGAAATGGTAAGATTTTATCGTATCGTTGACATACTTATACGTATAATAATGTATACTACTAGAGGTTAGACTACACTGTAAAAACTGTATGTAAAATAATGTAAATTCATGTATTTTTACATTATTTTAAATGCAGTTTTTACAGTGTAGAGAAGTTATTACTGATTTTCTTAGAATTTTTGAAAAAGATCCTACAATATTTTGCCACTGGATAAAAATTAACATTAATTAATTAAAATAAAATGTAACTCATTATTTATTTAATAAGTACTTGCCCATATGTTTTCACACATTTTAAAAATATAAAATTCTAATAATAATACGCTCGGCTATAAAAAAATATCTTCTCTACCTTGGTGTATAATAACTATTTTGCGATATGGCATCTATAAAATATTATATTAAAGTATTAGTTTCATAACATACGTTTTTAACTCACGAGTACAAGTTTAAAGTACTAGTGCTCTAAACACGTGTTATGAAAAGAGTGCTTTATAGAATTTTTTCTATTTTGCTCTAAAATTTAAAAAACTTACATTTAAATAGATGACTGATTTAGGGATTTTTGTTTTGGGTTGGCATTACAGTTTACACTATGTTTAAAATTCTAAGAACAAATGATATTTTGATATATTTTACAGTCATCTCTTCTTTTTTCACTGCAATTAACCAATCCACAATTTTAACACGGTAAAAAATAACCCAAACACAAAATTTTGTAAAAAATTAAACTTTAAATCGACATTGACATTTGCTCGCAAAACGTCAAGAGATAGGCTTTTGTATGTTGCCAACCCATCATAAAAAAAAGTAGAGACCTCTTATGGGCTTATAAGAACACGCAAAATGCGTGTGATTATGAGCTTATAAGAGTCGCAAAATAGAAAAACTCAAATATTATTAATTAAAGTACCTAGAACTTTCTTATTTTCTTTCTTTTTCTTTATTTTTTTGTATTTTTTTTGTGAAAATATTAAAGACAAAGTATTGTTTTATTGGAAAAAATATTTAAAATTCGCGCCGCAATATTTCTTTTCATTGAAAATGATTCTTATAAAGACCTCTGTAAATAAGGGTGTTAAACTAACAACATTTAAGACTAGAAATTTATCAAGGGAAGTTTATTTGAAGGTATGTCTCTTGGACCAAGAGCCTTGGTATATTCCTATTCAAGAAATCTTTTATGTATTTTAAGTTAAAATCAATATACGACTTCAACTGTGGCCGTATTTAATAGTTCACAACCAACCTACAAGATGACACTACTGACTGGCAGACTCCGTGTTCTATAGAAAACTGTCTCTGTATAAGTATTATCAAATTATATTAGTGTCCTTTGATTATACAATTAATAAACAAATATCGGGACTAGGACTTTAAATAAAAACACTAACTTTTATGCACTAGCGACGTTTCGTCTTTAATCAAGACTTTATCAAGCTAAAAGAGAGAAAAAGACCTTATGTAATAATAACATAAAAAAATATATAACTTAAAAAAAAAATATTAAAAAAATTAAAAACGTCTACTTTTTAATCTTATGCCTAGATAATACGAAAAACATTTACCTTAGCATACTTAAAACACTACATTTAACATAAATATTATTTAAATAAACAATTACGAACAATAAACAAAACTATAGAACTGTACACGTAGACATATTTCAAATTAACTGTATATGTTTTTTCTTCCTCTTTCTTATCACAAGAACACCTATATGTATTCTTGGTAGACTATAGTGAACTATATTTATATCAAAGACAAATGCTGAAGGCGCCTTTATATAAAATATAATAGCAAAAGCTAAATACCAACTTATCATATAACAAATGAATGCATATAACACATCGCGAACTATCAACTAAAAAAAAAACTAAAAATAAAAAAAAAACAAAAAGAGAAAAAAAAAAAAAGGAGAGAAAAAAAAAATAACTACCCATCAAAAGGCTAGGTTACATGATTTTTTTTGTCTTTTTCTCCCCTTTTTAACCCCTTCAATTGTTCCCTTTTTATTCTTTTTTGTTTACTACCCCCCTCCCCTCCTACACGTACCCCTTAATGAATAGCATGTCAATTAACATCTACTTTTTGGTATTTTATAAGATTTCTTATACTCCTCCAATAATCCTGAATACACCGTACTAAGTCTGTCTACGTCAGTCCTTAAATTAATGTTTTTAGTCAGAGTCAGAGACGTAAGATTGCAGAAATGATTTTTATAAAACTGACTAAAAACATTAATTTAAGGACTGACGTAGACAGACTTAGTACGGTGTATTCAGGATTATTGGAGGAGTATAAGAAATCTTATAAAATACCAAAAAGTAGATGTTAATTGACATGCTATTCATTAAGGGGTACGTGTAGGAGGGGAGGGGGGTAGTAAACAAAAAAGAATAAAAAGGTAACAATTGAAGGGGTTAAAAAGGGGAGAAAAAGACAAAAAAAATCATGTAACCTAGCCTTTTGATGGGTAGTTATTTTTTTTTTCTCTCCTTTTTTTTTTTTTTTTTTTTCTCTTTTTGTTTTTTTTTTATTTTTAGTTTTTTTTTAGTTGATAGTTCGCGATGTGTTAATTGCATTCATTTGTTATATGATAAGTTGGTATTTAGCTTTTGCTATTATATTTTATATAAAGGCGCCTTCAGCATTTGTCTTTGATATAAATATAGTTCACTATAGTCTACCAAGAATACATATAGGTGTTCTTGTGATAAGAAAGAGGAAGAAAAAACATATACAGTTAATTTGAAATATGTCTACGTGTACAGTTCTATAGTTTTGTTTATTGTTCGTAATTGTTTATTTAAATAATATTTATGTTAAATGTAGTGTTTTAAGTATGCTAAGGTAAATGTTTTTCGTATTATCTAGGCATAAGATTAAAAAGTAGACGTTTTTAATTTTTTTAATATTTTTTTTTTTAAGTTATATATTTTTTTATGTTATTATTACATAAGGTCTTTTTCTCTCTTTTAGCTTGATAAAGTCTTGATTAAAGACGAAACGTCGCTAGTGCATAAAAGTTAGTGTTTTTATTTAAAGTCCTAGTCCCGATATTTGTTTATTAATTGTATAAGTATTTGTTTCTCTTATTATACTATTCACAGCGCCTGCGCTAGAACAGTATTATACAATAGTTTCGAATTTTCAGAAATTTTCAAAAATCGTCAAAGAAAAAAAATTCTTGGATATAAATTTGTTTCATGAAAAAATAAGAAACTTTTATTTTTTTTTCCAAATGTCTGTCCGATGTCACAATTTTTGTGAACACGATAACTCAAGAACGAATAATCCGATCCACTTGAACTTGTTAGGAAAAAAGTTCTAGGAGGGGAAGATCCCTATTGTTTTTGAAACTATTCCCCCCCAAAACAAAAAAGTTATGGAGGGTTAAACTTTAAAAAAAATTAAACAAAACTGAAAGAAGATTCCTATTAAGGTAACTTTTTCAGGTCAAATTGGTTTTATTACAAGGATCAATTCTACCAATTTTGAAAGTAATGCCCCCAAAAAAAAAAGTTATGGGGGTTAAACTGTTCTAAAAAATAAAAAAAAAAAACATTAAAAACAAATCTAATTTTGTTATCGTGTTTTGCTAAAAGAAAATAAAGAAAAAGAAATTAATTTTTTTTAATTTTTTTTTTTTCAAAAAAAAATATGTTCAATAAAAGTTGTTAAATTTTTTATTTTGTTTTTTTTTTGGTTTTTTTTTGAAAAATATTTTTTTTTTGCAAAAAGGAAAAAAAAAATGGAAAATGCAATATACCATTTACTGTGAATAATATAAAATTTTAGCGGTAGTGTCATATGTAGAATTGCGGCTATTGATAGAATCCGCCTGCCAGTAGTTTCATCTTGTAAAAATTTTGATATGATATGACTTCCGTTAAACTCGTATATTTATCCAATTCATACGGATAATAAGACAATTACCAGCTTTATTTTAAATAGATAAACTCAATAATAACCCCCGCGTGGCTTTTACTTTATTGAGTGGATAATTATTTATTTTACCCTCAACTGTCACTTGTCAAATAATTTTCTTGTAAATGTCATTAAAATTTTTAATAAAAATATGAATTCCTAAGCTATTTATTGGAGAAAACCTTGTATGGCACTCATGGGTAAACCGATATTGCCCTCTCGAAAATGAACCTGCTTGGCAGGTTAATTTTCTCATGGGCAATATCTTACTTTACCCACTAGTACCATAAATAACTATTTCCTTCAGATTTTTTGCATTTTTTTCTTTTAATAATATTAAAATTTAATTAAGTAGTTAATTAGCTATTGGCTATTAGTAAAAACATAACTGAATATTGATATTAACAAAAATTACAGTATATATTGTTTTTAAAAACCTTATTCCTAAATAAAACAAAAAAAAAATATGAAACTGGTAGCTTTTTTACACGTGTGGAAAAATAAGGAAGTTGATAGAATAATATATCAATTGACTTCACTTTTCCTCTATTTTTTGACCACATCCTTTTGTTTTTTCGTGGCCACGTATAGTTCTCAGCATGAAAGAAAGTCTCCGACGTAAGGGGGATGAATCATTCGCGCTCTCTTCTTTCCGTCAAGAGCGTTATAAGGCGTGCGTTCTTACATCGGGCTTCCCGCTTGCACACACATTCCAAACATATTTCCCGTAACCACAGATCCGTGCGTCAAACTTTACAACGAGTTGTAGCTTTATCGGATTGGTTTTGTGGTCGCACCAGTATCAAAAATTTATTAAAAGAAAAATTAATTGAAATTAATTTTTCGTACGATTAAAATTTTACTAGTGTCAAAATTTGACATCTAATTAAAAATGTAAAAATATATTAAAATTTATTAAAATGCCTATATCTCGGAAATCTCGTCGGAAACTAACAGTCTTACGATAAAACTGATCACATGTCTTTTTGTAGGGAATTAAAGATAATTTTTTCTTCAAGCGTACTAAAATGTTCATATTTTATAACTGAACACACTAGTTAGAAGTGATCTATTTTTTCACAGTAAAAAAATTAGTTCATTGTTGTACGCCGTAAAAAAAAGTTAGTTAGCAAAACCAAAACTGGCGGCAGCACTCTTTGACTTTGATGAAAGCCGTACTTTAAACTTATTTGTTTATTATGTAAACAGGTGGTTGACTCGAGATTCTATGGAAAACCCTTGTGTAAAATTGATTAAAAATGATTGAAGAAGCATATATGGTTTATACACCTACAAATATCTCCGAAATTGCAAACGTTACCGTCAAAATCTCGAAAAGTTTACGATTTAGCCTATAAAAAAATTTAAAATGGGCTAAGGAAGGTTTAAGTTTATTCTGAAAGTGTTTTATTGGCATATTTTAATAAAAAAAAAACATACTTTATTAGTAATAAATTATTACTAAATTATTACTGAATAAAAATTAATATAAAAATAATATATAGGATGCTTGAAGAAAAAAAAAGGTAGAGGAAAAGTGCTTTTTTACTCGTCTGTAGTTTCCTGACTCCGCTTCGCGTTGTCCGTAAATTCTACAGACTAGTAAAAAAAAGCTTTACTTTTTCTCTTAGAAAAATATACTATTTTTTTATTTATTAAAAAAAAATTGTCCTACTATAAATAATAAGTGGGATATCGCTAGAAATGATAGTTTTGTCCATTTAGCCCCCCTTGACCTATTCTAATATTCACCATATTTGATGTGACACAAAAGGTCCTGAATCGTTTGGTATTTTTTTTTATTGGATATTCCGTTCAAAAGTTTAAAGGTACAGACCGACAGGCAGATATTATCTTAACACCCACTTCTTTCACATTTTCTCGACGCGTCGCGACGTTTAATGACATTCTTAAGCTGAAAATGCAACAAAAATTGTTTTTTTGGTCGATTTTAATAACGAATGTTTCCACCTGTTCCCTAATGTAAAAAAGTTTAATAATATGTTTCAATTTTTGCCAACTCGAAGCTAAATTTGCCGAATTATTGGTGGGCTAGCCCCCTTAGGTCCGTCCCTGTGAATGTCGTGCTTGGCGCGCCAGGTCGGTATTTATAAAAATATTCGACAGGTGTCTAAACATTCTGTTTTTTTTACATGTTACACATTCCTACAAAACGAATTATTTAAATTTTTTAACTAGAATTAGAAATTTATTTCCTATAGATAAGCATGTTTTTTACATCGGCACCACCCAAAATACGGAGTCGATATATTTAAACCATGGTAAATGCGTCAAAATTAACCATTTTTTTTTTGTAATTTTATTTCTTTTCTTTTCAGTTCTTACAATTAATTTTTTAGTTTTTCTTTGTTTTTTAATAATTTTTTTAATAAAATATTGGAAAAATAATTAAACACGTTGAAAACATAACCCTCGTTTCGCGTTGCTGTAGTCGGGTAAAAATACTACTGCCAAATAATTATACAAGAACACCATTTTTTTAGTAATTATTACTGGCAATAATACTAGTGATAAATTGGCAAGTGATTAATTACTGCCAATGATTTATCACTTATTTAAGTAAATAATTATTAGGTAATATAAATTTATTACTGACAGAAATTAATTACTTGCCAAATTATTACTAATTTGAATTGTCACTACTATAAATTTATTATTGGCAGTAATTTATAACTTGTCAATTTATCACTCGTTTAACTTATTACTAATTTATTATGGGCAGTAATTAATTATTTGCCAATTTATTACTAGTGTAATTATTATTGAGAATTATTACTATGATAATAACATAAATTCCTTTCTATTTTGTCCACAAATAACGAGTTTTATCTTTAGTATACTTATTATATTGTATTTGTATCTATCTAGACTGCGATTGTATTGGCAAGATATAATAACTATAATTTAATATCACGGAGCAGGTGCATTTTTTGTAGTCGGGTTTTTTGGCACCTTGACTTATTAGGTACTCCACTAGACAGACAATAAGTTGTAAATTATTATAAGTGGATATCCAGAAATAAAATGATAATTTGATAACAATTATAGTATATTTATTTTAAGATATTAATTGTCAATTCTAAATGAGGAAATAATTTTATAGATGTTTTGTTATATTTTATAATCTTTACATCTGTTTTAATAAATTCACTGAGAAAAATTTGTATTTTAAATTCTGTCAAAAATAATTAAAATACACTAAAAACGGGTAGGGGTCTTTACAGCGCAGTCCAGTGCCATGAAACCGTTACAGCGCCACCGTTACAGCTCATGGACTTTACCGCTCATTGACTTTACCGCGCATAGACTTTACCGCGAAAGCCATTACCGCGAAGAAAATAACAGCGAAGGGGTCAATACCACTCATGGACTTTACCGCAAAAACCATTACCACGCATAATTATTTTATTATTATTTTTTTTTTTTTGAAGAAAAAAAGATTTAATAACAAAAAATAAATATTTTGCAGAAAGAAATCAAAGAGTTCTAACTGATATAGCTGCTGGGTCAGGGTTGTGGCCATTACTAGTTTCCTTTAAAAAAAAATCCTTCCGAAGTATGCAAACGCCCTTTGCAACAAAGCACATGGTTATTTATGCACTTACAAATTTTTTATTTTGAATAGTCTTTTGTTTCCTGTTTATGAAATGTTTATATACAGCGAGGTCTTTGCCCCTAGCACTTTTCATTATTACGATTGACATGACGATTCGTAATAAGCTGATTATTAATCAGCGATTTATACAAATCAGTCGATATAAATTTAAAAAAAACACACATAAAAAACCCAAACACAGATATATGGGTACATTAAGTAAACGTTCCAAGTTATCAAATAAAAATCCAAACCAAAACTAACCAAACCAAACTGCCATCAATCCCTTAATAGCTTGTCGAGGTAATGGCGATCGAGGTAATGGTCTTAGCGGTTTGGACTTTTTTTTTGGCTGTAAAGTCCGGCCCACTAAAAACTTCCCTTTTCACCTATTTCTGTTAGTAAATTCATTAAAAACCGTAATGACTTGTTCGAATCAAGGCTAAGACTTGATTTTTTTCTTAATTTTCTCCTCTGTCCGAAATGCCACTAATATTTCTTTGTTTTTACGATATTATAATTACTGCTAATTTTATTTTACTGTGTCTATAACGGATTTCACGGCTAATAATCCACTAACACGTTTATTTTTAATTATATTAAAAATAGTTATTGATAAGACGAATATTTAAAATTTTAAGTTTATAGGATTATGTGTTACAAAGTTATCAAAAAAAAACTTTAACTAAAAATGCGCTATTAACTAATGATAATTATCATTATAATCATACCTCCAATAATGGTTATAAGGCTTAATTGCCCAGCGATATTTTAGTTAAAGTAAATTTTTGATAATATGTATATTATACAGGGTGTAACTGACATGCCAAAAGAGAGGTGATTCTACAACCAAAAATATTTTAAAAAAGTTCGTGTAAAGGTTGGTTCGTATAAGCCCTAAGGAGGCTACGGCCGTTTAAAAACTTTGGTACCATTTAAGCTAGAGCGACGAGCTTTGGACATTATACTAGTATTAATAAGGGCAATTTTATGTTTATGTTAATTTATTAATTTTTTTAATTTAATTTATTCAGATGTTACTTTTTAAAAGGCGCTATTACTTCTTTAATATTAAATTTAGGTGTTTCGGCAGAATGGTGTTTTTTTTTTTAATTTTAAATGAAGAATCACCCTGCAGCTTTAAAAATTTTTTGGTGCTTTTTTTGTTTCCCATTTAATGTCTGTATTCGAAGGGCCGTAGCTCCCTTAGAGCTCAATTTCAGACAAACCTTTATTAAAACTTTATTTCATATTTTTAGATGTAGCATCACTTCTTAAATTTTGTCACGCCAGTTACTAAACACCCTGTATAACTGTATTTTACTTTCTCTTGTTTGCAGAAAAGGAACCCCCTTTATTCGTAAATTAAAATTGTTGTTACCCTTTTTACTTTTCTGATGTCGTCAGTTAGTTTTTCTCTAAACAATTTAGGACCACTATAACTCGGCAACGCTTTAAGATACAGGATTAAAATTTGAAGAGAAAAATAGTTACTCAAAGTTCTAGGCTTGGATTTTTTTTGGTTAAAAGAGGGTTGGGATAGTCAAAGGGGGTAAAACCTAAGAACTGTTATTTTGTATGTTAACTTGACTTATATTAGTAGAATGACAAAAAAATTTGTTGCAAAAATTATTTATTTTTAATTCTTTTTATTTTTTTTATTATTTTTTATTAGTTTTTCTTTCGGGTATTATTTGTGGGTAGCAATATATTCTTATCACATGTATTTATTTAAATTAGTACCTAATTAGTTTTTAAAATATTTATATATAACAGTAGCTAGTATTTTGAGCTGTTCATTATTGTATTTGTTACTGAAATATGATTTTCAAAATTTTGGTTTTCGCGGTTTTTGCGGTTTTCTCGATATTATATGTTGATTGTCGTTCGGTGGAACGTTTTAAACCGTATATTCCTAAAGCAGCAAGAACTGTAAAATTACTACACGTGGTAAGTTAAATATTTGTGATAAGCAAGAGGACTTTTTCCTAAAACTGAAAAAAAAATGCTTTTTTTATTTTTTATTTTTTTTTGAAAAATATTAATAAAAACAAAAATTAATAAAAACAAGTCTTGGATACCATTTTTACGATCAAAAAAATTAACGCTTAAACCATAAAGACACATTTTTGTGGACAATATTTCTCTTACCTCATTAGTATCGTAAATAAATAATATTTTCCAGACGGGTGGAAATCTTCATATGTATTTTAAACTAATCGTAAAAGTTTAAGTCTATCAGCAATTTTCTTGTTTTCGTTTTTCACGGATTCGTTACTTTTTCTGTATTTCTTTCTAACTTTATAGAATTTTTTTTAACGAGGCCATTATCAAATATAATTTATTCAAAAACATCAAAATTTTATTTTACCTATGACTGAATTTTTACTAGTGTCCAAATTTGACATCTAATTAAAAATGTATAAATATATCAAAATTTATTAATATGCCTATACCTTAAAAACTGATAGTCCTACGATAACATATGTTTTTATAAGGAATTAAACATTATTTTCATTTATGCAAAAAAAAAACTGTCCTGCTATAAATAATAGGTGAAATATCGCTAAAAAATTTATAGTTTTTGTGCATTTTGCCCCCGTTACCCTACACTAATAGAAAAGGTCCTGAATCCTTTGGTGAAGGAATTTTTCAAATCTGACGTTCCGTTCAAAAGTTATAAGGTTTACATACAGACAGACAGACATTTTTTATATCCACTTTTTTCATATTTTCTCCAAGTTTCATGTCATTCTAAACCCGAAAATGCAAAAAATAGTATATTCTATAACTAGTATGGAATAGACAATATTCCGCGCGAGCGGAAAGTTTGTCATACGAGCCGGTAGGCGAGTATGATGGTCCCGCGAGCGCGGAATGACTATTCCATACGTGTTGTAGACTATACTTTTTCTTCGACTGCAAATATGAAACACTGTATGGCTTTAAACTGCGGACAAGGTTAAAAACAATGTTTTTTATGACTCGACATTGTAAATACAACAAAACACATATTTTTAAATAAAGCAATCAATGTTATTTAATAATTTTATCAAATCAGTACTTAAAAAAGATTTTTATTTAATTTTAGCACATATTTACAAATTATAATGCAAAAATTGACAGTTATGTAAGATTGTTGTGACAGATACCAGGTTTTAATATTTAACAATAGATGGAGCAGTTTTAATTTTTTGAACTAAATTGATAAAAAACTGGTCAAATATTAAGAAAAACTAATAAACTTTATGTAATTTTAACTTAAAACTTTAAATTGCATTAAATTATTCAATATTTCATGGTAACATATATATATTTTTGCTAATTTTGATACTGTTTTCTTTACTTTTACTAACAAGAGATGGCACTACATGTGCTCATTCTAACACTTGATACGGAATACTCATACCGTATCTAGAGCTAGAATGGATTCACTCTGTGTTGGAAAAGTGTGTGTATTTGCTTACATTCTAAAGCAGTCGTAGAAAAAATTGATTTTTGGGTCGATTTAAATAACGGGTGTTTCCACCCGTAAAACAAAACTGAATAAAAAATTGTCTTAGATACCATTTTTACCACAAATAAAATTCACGCTTAAACCATAAACATTTTCGTGAATAATACCATTATCAGCATTAGTATCGCAAATAAATATTATTTTATGTTTCCAGATTTTCAGGCATGGTAACAGGACAGCAAATGGGCCAGAAGAATTGTATCCTAATGATCCCTATCTCAACAAAACTTACTTTCCGACAGGCCTTGGACAACTCACTAACGTAAGTAGTTATACCTGAGTAAAACTAATAATAATTACTATTATAGTATCTAGTGTTAATTTTAAAAATATATTTTGTTTAAATATTTATGTATTTATTTATTTATTTATTTATTTATTTATTTATTTATTTATTTATTTATTTAGTTACACCACTCAAGCTTTCGCCAATTGCAGGGTCGGAAGGTATATATAAAAATATATACAAAGAAAACATAAAATACAACTAATGACCAAAACTAATCTTATTCTTTTTACAGCATTTAAAGTATAATTAAATATATCTAAGCTATCTTGCAGGCTGTTATGTATAATTGCTTTTGTATTTTTTTTATCAATAATAATGGCGTACACATTAATGTTCCAAACTAATTAAAATTTAACTAATCAAGGTTACCCATAATATAAATACATGGTTGTTTAACCTCGTACTATTCTACTTAATTAAGCATCCCCTAAGCCCAGGACTTGTGTGGGCTAGTAGTAGAGGAAACCACCGGCTTATATTTCGCATTCTCGATATATAGTTGCTATCTCTATCTTAACCCAGTTATAAGTGACAGATTTATGCGATCTAGTGGTGTCTTAGTGCCTATTCACAAGCTCGCATAAGAACGAAATACATAACAATGCGATACCATGATTGGCTTAATGTGCCGCCATGTGTCTTGTAAGCCAAACACGGCACCACATTCTCATGTTTTATGTGCTTATGCAAGCTTCTAAATAGGCCTTTAGCATTAACAATAAACTACTTTACATAACCCAAAAATCATTTTTTTTTTGACATAACCTTGGGTATAACCAACTGTTTAAATTTCTGCTGTCAACGTTGCAACGCGTTCCCGCTACATACCTACTTGAATTTAGCCATCGATGTATATTTCAGGCTGGAAAACAGCGGGAATTTTCTGTCGGTCTAGAGTTAAGAGAACGTTATGGTGAATTTCTGGGTGACATTTACTACCCAGGCCTACTAGATCCATGGAGTACCGACTACAATAGAACAAAGGCGTCCTTACTTTATGCTTTGGCTGGACTGTTTCCTCCCAGGAGGGAGCAGATTTGGAATGCTTTTCTATCATGGCAGGCTATACCATACAATTTTGTGAAACAAAGTGAAGATAAGGTAAGTTTAGAAGCACTTTTCCAATAAGATTTACACGATTTGTATTGCATATATTTATGTACAGGTAACCCATCGATTTTCTATACACTTGGAAATAGAATTCACATCCCCTACTTGCCTTTTAAGGTTAGTTTATGCAAAAATTAATAAAGCTAACGAGAAATATAAGCAATTTTAGGTATATACTGTGCATGCTTGATAGAGAATTATCGAACTATGGTCATCAAGCAAGAGGGTAAATTAAAAATTGCACAGTGAATATTTTCAAAACAGATTCGAATATCGGTAGAGAAGACTATAATAGCCTCGCACTCTTATATACCTCGATGCTACTCATCTCGGGATATAATACGCTATAAAAATTGTCTTCTACATCAGAAAATATGAGAAGAAGTTCCTATAAACATATGTATAAAAATGCGTCGTAAGGGAGCTACGCCCCTTTGAAAGTGGCTAAAAAAATCGGTTTTTATTTAATAATTTAGGAACCCTTTGAGATATAGCAACGGGGTTTTGCACGTAAACTAATCTTAATAAGGGCCATCTTCATATGTTATTTGCATGTACTTATTTTAACCAGGGATGTGCGAAACGCAAGGGCCTCAGTTTTTTGTCCCAAACTTTTTTTTGTCTAAATTTTTTGTAATTTTGTTTTCGTTAAGGTTTGACTTTTTTGTGATTTTATTTTTGGTATATGATTCCTCAGGTCAAAATACATAAAAAAGGCACTCTTATTGTAACACTGTAAGACTAACCGTTTTCAAGAAACATTAATTTGAAGGTAAAATTTCACGGTACGAGGACGAAAAATTAAATACTAAAATGTTGAAAACCGAAATTTCAATAATGCAGGGTAAATGTACATCAAAAATTAAGAAAAAAAACCTTATATACAGGTACTTCCAAAAATCAATCCTAAGGGAGCTATGGTCTCGTAAAACTGCACCATTTTTAAAGGGCCATAGTAGCTTTAAAAGCGATTTTTCGACATACAAGTATAGAAACTATTTTTTTTTTTTTTAGTTTTGGATATAGAATAACCCTGCATCATTAAAATTTTGGTTTTCAACGTTTCAGTATTTAATTTTTCATCCATGGACCGTGAAATTTTACCTTAAAATTATTTTTTCTGGAAAACGGTTAGTCCTACAGTTTTACAAGAGTACCTTTTTATGTATTTTGACCTGAGGAATCATATACCAAAATTAAAATCACAAAAAAGTTACACAGAAAAAAGTTTGGTACAAAAAACTGATAAAGCCCCCCGTTTCGCACGCCCCTGGTCAAAATAAGTACATGAAAATAACATACGAAGATAGGCCTCATTAGTCACGTGCAAAACCTCGTTGCTATATCTTAAAGGGTTCCTGAGTTATTAAATAAAAACCGATTTTTTTAACCACTTTTAAAGGGGCGTAGCTCCCTTACGACGCATATTTAGACATATGTTTATAGGAACTTGTTGTCATATTTTATGATGTAGAATCAAACCTATTTCAAATACACCGTGTATAATTACTATTTTTTAAGGTAATGATAGGTTCCAGTTGTCCATATTATAAAAAAATGTACGAAGAGAACATAAACTCCCAGCAGCAGCAACAACAATTTAAGAAATATGAGGCAGATTTTAAATACATTTCTGAAAATACGGGAATAAATGTCACAAGTTTTGAGGATGTTTACCGAATTTACTTTGGACTTTCTACAGAGGTAGGAAATTTTTCTGTAATGACCACGGGTCGGATCGAAGTAGCTATTACCGGGGGCATGCAAGAATTAGAATTTTAAAAAACTCCTTTTTCAAGTAAATAGACACTTTAAACTATTTTTCACCTAGCGGAATGTCATGTCGACGCTGTTAATACTCAGTGAGTTACTTAGTCATGGTCCATGACACATGGAGAAGGACATATTTTTTTTTGAAAATTGTTTCTCCTTTCAAAAAACGAATAGTTATTACAAAAATATTATCTTTTTTAATTAATCATTCGTTTTTTGAAAAGGGAAACAATATTCAAAAAAAAAGTCTTTCTCCATGAGTTATGGACCATGACCAAGTGACTCACTGAGTATTAACAGCGTCGACATGACATTCCGCTTGGTGAACAATAGTTTAAAGTGTCCATTTACTTGAAAAAATAATTTTTTAAAATTCTAATTTTTGCATGCCCCCGGTAATAGCTACTTCGATCCGACCCGTGGTAATGACAATCTATTCTCAAGGGAAAGCCATGAAAGAAAATGCTGTCAAAAATAATTGCTGTTTTAGATTTCGTCGTATCAGAACAACAAGGTTTAAACTAACATTTTTCCAGGTTTTCACTTTTTTGCATTTTTGAATAGAGCTTTTTACTACCTTTTTGCCTGTACTTAAAAAATTAAAATATTATGCACATAGCCCATTTTATTTACAATACAACCATGTTCTATCTGCATTTTTTCAGATTTTTTTAGTGCAATGAGATGCTAACTGATAATAAAGTTTAATTTGAATTTCTTACTTAAAAATCAGGTACTCCGTTAAAGAAAATTCACATCGATGTCACTAATGCATAAAAAGTTTAGCCTGTGATTTTTACCAAAATTATGTAGGTTGATGAGGAATGCTTGAGCGAAACAACTACTAATTATCAATTTTAATAATGATTAATAATAATTGTACAAATTAATTAAACATGTGAATTTAATGCAAAACCGTTCTAACTCATCATAGATTTTTGAGTTTCCAAAGTTCCAAATGATTATTTATTTTAGCTAATATTTAAAATATCAACAAAATGTGTATTGTATTATAGGTACTAATTTATCCTAATATAAGCCCATCCCAGCATAATACACCACTCAGTTATGAAATTTAAGGTAAGTTTCATGATGTTAAAATTTTGATGGATCATAACTCAAATCTATAATTCATACAGTTGAAACCTTGTTGTTATCATACGACGATTTGTCGATGTTTACTTAACAAAAAAAAAACTGATACTTATCAGTAGGAAAATTAAAAAATTGTGTTTTTTTTTTATTTTATTTTTTTTTTTGGAATTGTTCTTTCTGAAGGTTTTTTGCATATATTTTTAGGCTGAATATGGGTTAAAGTTACCACTATGGACCAATAAGGTTTGGCCAGAAAAATTAACAAATTTGGCCATTAAAGAATATGGGGTTTCTATGGCAACAACTGAACTTCGAAGAATGGCTGCTGGTAAGGTTACAATTTACCGCTATATATAAAAAATACACTGCCCAGTAAAATCGCTTTTTTTTTCATTTTATTCACCTCGGCTTTAAATGTATTTCTTATCATCAGATTTAGTTTCAGCAACCCCAAAAACCCCTATATACCAATTTTCACGAAAACTACCCCCGCCCCTTAGGGGGTAGCATTGGAAAAATTTTATTTTCAATTTCAAATTCGTCGTCCCCAAAAACCAATTTAGACGAAAATATTGAAAATATTTAAAAATATTTACCACCTCACCCGCGTGAGGTATAGTTAATTTTTTTTATTGTTTTATTCAATTTCAGCAACCTTAAAAACCCCTATACAGCAATTTTCAAATTTTTGTGAAAAATTCTTGTATTTATCCCCATTTGTCCAATTGCTCCACCCCAAAAACAATCCCGATTGAGAATTTTCGGTAACATACCTGTATGCGAAATTTCAAGTCTCTAGCTTAAAGCGTTCTTAAGTTATCGTGTCCACAAGATTTCCCGGACAGAACAACCGATCAATCGACCGAGCGACAATTTTTTTTGCTTGAAATTGATTTATATCGACATAAAACGTCATAAAACGGAAATATAAGGTTTCCGAAATTTTGAACATTTTCAAAATAATGGGAAAGCAGACATTTTATTTCGAGTTTAATATTTTTTTTAAGTTTTAATTAAAATAATAATTCTCTTTTTTATAGGATACATGTTGAAAAAAATATTAAGCGATACAGTTGCCAAACAAAATGAAAGCAAAAACACAGAATTCAAAAGAAAAATGCACATGTACTCCTGTCATGAAAACAATCTTGCAGAAATGTTGATTTTGCTTGACGTTTTTAACCCCCACGTGCCCACCTATGGATCTTATTTAATTCTTGAAATTCACGAAATTGGGGGAGAAGAATACGTACAGGTAAAGTTTTTTATTTAAATTTGAATATTTTTTTCGTAATAAAGATATGAGCTGAAGATAAAATAATAAAAAAATAGGTATCCGAGTTAGAAACAACGAACTAATAAATCTTCTCTCTAGAATACGCGTACCGTTAATATAAATTATCGCCAACATCTCGGTTTGTTTGTAAACAAATAGTAGGTATATTCAGGCCTGAACAATAACAATAACCAGTAACTGTTATTGTTGTCTCTGTTAGAACAAAGCTGTGCGAGTAAGACAGAGGAATGTATATGTTGGATACATTTTTTACGAATGAAATGCCTATTCTAGAGAGAAGAGTTATTAGTTCGTTGGTTAGAAACCATCAAAATTAGTTGGTATCTAAAATTAAGGACTTTGAGTATAAATAATTTAATTTTTATTCGATTGATTCTAAAAGCGACACTTTTTGTTGAAAAGTTGAACTTTGTGGTCCTAGGGCCAAAAAGTTTTTTTCGCCCGCTAACTAAAACTTGTTATTTTTAAGCTTTTTAAAAGAAGATTATTTACCTTTACTGTAATATTTATAAAGAAATATGACCTTTTGGTCACTTTTGGTCTTGAACTAACTGTTCTTTTTGGCCAGATACAGTTATTATAATCATTTCATACAAAATAAAAATTTCTTCTATAATATAACCTCAAAATATATGTTAACCGATTAATCTTTATTCATCCATTAAAATAAATTACAAACACAAAATTTCAATTGTAAAATCAATTTCAATATTTATAATATTCATAGAAAGGTTTCAGAAGTATTAATATTTTCATAACAGACACATTTTAAAAGTAATTGATCAAAACACCAAGCTTATTAGAAAATGAAACCGCTAGCAA
The DNA here is from genome assembly GCA_958510825.1 of Brachypterus glaber. NCBI lineage: Eukaryota > Metazoa > Arthropoda > Insecta > Coleoptera > Kateretidae > Brachypterus > Brachypterus glaber. Next base: position 2,351,477 of record OY294050.1, on the reverse strand, counting down.
AAGAAACGATTCAATTGTTTTTGTAGCGATTTGATTGGACAGCAATTTGATCATGGATAACTAGATAAGTAATAAGACAAAAAAGAAATATTTTTTGCACTTTAAAATTAAGTATATTTTAATAATTTATTATAATTAGTGACAATCGAATAAAAAATATTGTATAATACACGGGAAAAAAGTTACATTTCGATTTCGTAGGTTTATTACCCTCGGGCCGGCACTATCGGCCGGCCCTCGGCTTCTAAAAACCTACTCAATCGAAAACTTTTCGACCTTGTATTATAAATAACTATTATTTTTTAGATTTTATATCAAAATTATTCCACCAACAAACCAGAAGTATTAAAAATTCCAGCATGTAACGAAATGTGCCCATTAAAACAATTTGTGGAATTATTTTCGGAATATATACCTACAGAACAGTTATGTGGAAATTAGATGAAAATATAAATAATGTAATACATAGCTATTTTATTCGATTATATCTAAAAACGTCACTTTGGGTGACACAAATCTCTACTCATCACATCTCTACTCACGCACATCTCTACTCACACACATCTCTACTCACAAACATCTCTACTCACACACATCTCTACTCAAACACATCTCTACTCACACATATCTCTACTCATACCCAACTCTACTCATTTTTATATGCTTTTACATTTATTTAATTAGAATTAGGATACCATGAAGGAACAAAGCACTAACTTAAATTAATTTAATATTTTTTTCTGTAATTCAGCTTATAAGTTTATTTATTGAAACCAAAATTTATTATGAGAATTATTACCACTAATAGTAACATGGAATTAGGTAAAATTTCTCTCCAATAAATAAACATAAGCTAATCTACGAAAAAAATATTAAATAACATTTAGTTAGTGCTTTATTCTGACATAGTATCCTAGTTTTAATCAAATAAATGTCAAAGTATATGACAATGAATAGATGATTGTGAGTAGAGATGTGTTTAGGTAGATTTGTGTGTGAGTGGAGATGTGTGTGAGTAGAGATGTGTGTGAGTAGAGATGTGTGTGAGTAGAGATGTGATTAGTAGAGATGTGTGTCTACCGTCACTTTTTGGAAGATGGTAAAAGTATTTATAGATAAACCACTCTAACAATAACTTTGTTTTTACATGCTCGCTATTTCAATCCAATAAAATAAGGAGAAGCGCACGCCTGATGCCAGGTTTCCAGTATTTTATTGGTGGTAATCACGCGCATGCGAAAACAAGAGTACTTTTAGAGTGGTTAACCTGTATTGAAACCTACTTTTTGCATTGAACTCTCAATTTTTTACATTAGGAACAAAATTAATGAAAATCATATTTCAGAATAACATTTTAACCGATCGATTTAATCGATCGATTTAAACCATTTTGTTACAAAAATGTTTGTAATATCTGGTAAAAATAAAATTGAAAAATTATTATAAGTAGTTTTATTATTGGTCATATAAGTATGATAAAACAATTGTTACAAATATTAAAACAAAATAAAATAAACAAATACTTCTTAAATTTGGCGTATAACAAACAAAGACGCATGCGCGCAAGTCACAAAGCAAATAAGGTTGCTTTTCCTACGACCTAGTTAGTAGTTAGTGCCTATTTTCTACCCGTTGTTTTTTATAACGGTACCATTGCCGAGCGCTTTGTGACTTGTGTTTTCTTCGGTTGCAGACTTCAAATGTTATTTTTTAAATAAATATGTTTGAAAAAAATAAAAAATCTGCCTTGTGTCAGTCACGCTGCTTGACTTACGCAATTCTTACCCATTAGGGTGGGCCGTTCCTCTATAATAGGTGTTTTATTTTTTTTTTAATTTGAAAATTCAATGGGGGGGGGGGGGAAAGATTCGTATTACAAAGAGAAAAAAGCGTATATTTTATTTTATTTTTTTTTAATTTTTGTGCACCTTTAATCTGAATCTGCTTTTGCACACACATTAGGCATATTAGAAGGCATATTTTGGCGGGTATTGCATTCTGAAATTTCAAATTTCAAATTTTCGGCTCACCCTATTACCCATGTATTCTTTGCTTGTGACTGATAACAGCCCCTTTCGTCGCAAACATCTTTCCGCATATATCACATTCCGACTTCCTTTCCTGTTCTATTCTGTGTTTGGACTTTAAATGTGAGGTTAGAGACACCTTTTGTCTAAAACCTTCACCACATACCTCACATTTGAATGGAGCATCGTTGGTATGCTGTCTCGTATGGGTCACCAATGCATATTTGCTGCAAAAGCCTTTTTGGCAAAATTCGCATATGAAAGGTCTGAGCTTCATGTGGACAATATTTATGTGTGTTTGGAGTTCGTGTTGAGTGTAGAAGGCTTTTGCACAGGTATCACATATGAAGTTTCTTTCACCTGTAATAAAATAAATAAATAAATAAATAAAGGGCTGTAATAAATCGCATGAAAAAAAGGCCTTGATAACGTTAAAAAAAGAAATGGAAGGACAAAACAGGTAAACAAAAGATAAAAAAAGTAAATGTCATTCAAAAATTTGGCCTGCCAATATGTTTCCTAAATAAAATAAGATTCGAAATAAAGGACTAAAAATTAAATTTTGTACCTCCCTATTATTTAATATTTTCAGTCTCTTTTTAAGGATGGAGAAACAGAAAGAAATCAAAGTGAAAGAAAGAGAAAGAGAAAAAATAATACAAAAATTCTACCTATATAATAATTATAATCCAATGACGAAAAATTAAATTTTTCGGTCGCATGCAGGTATTGCAAATCAAAGCGTGCGCCGAGATTTGCAACCACGTAAGACCCGAGATACATTTCTCGTCCGTTTATCATACGCTATTTTTTATTCGCTTGTAAACAATCTTTTTAGCATTTAAAATGTAAATAAAATGAATAAAATTAGTATTAATTTTTTTTGTCTAGTCGCCTATGAAAATCCTATTCAGTAAAATGGAAAAAAAATAAAAAAAATTGCTATCATAATATGATAAGAATGTGTATATTTTAAATAAAATAAAAAGGTCAATAAAGTGTTAAAAATAACGTTATTAGGTTTCTTTAACTACTTTTTCTTTCTTTTCTTAGTTTTTTTAGTTAACCGATAGCAATATTTTTTGTCGTTTTCTTTATGATGAGTTTTTAAATTTGAAAATAGCGTCTCTCGAATTGGAAATGTAATTTTTAGATAGTTGCTTACCAGTATGATTTTTTTTGGTGTGTATGTCCCTTTTGTAAGCAACTTTAAAAATCCTTTCACAATATTCACAGGGAAAAGATCTATCCGTGTGATTGTATCTCATATGAAACGTCAAACTTTCTGGATTTTTACACGTCGTTCCGCAAACATGGCAAATCACTGGATTCGTAATATGGTTCGCCACGTGTTTGTGATAGTTATAAGCAGTTACCATTTTACCGCACTCTTCGCACTTTTTCCTCTTGTGCTTTTTCAAATGAATCTTATACTGGTGCGGATCTATGTAAATTTTGTTACACTCAGGACAGGCCAATTTCTCTGAAATATTACTTGTTAATGTGTCTGTTAGGCTTTGGTCAATTGGGCCTTTGTTAACGGGCAAAACACAACCAACATTCATTAACTCCTCCAAAGAATGTGGTTTAATGTCTTTGGAATTCTTATGCAGGTTAATTTTATGGATGTTAAACAAAGATTTGTAATTAAACACTAGTTTGCAGTCCTTGCAAGTCCATATTTTGGGGTAGTTTTTGTGAATTAGTGAAGTATGTGCTCTGTAGTGATCTAAATTTAAAAATGTTTCTTGACAATCATCACAATTTTGAGGACCTTTGAAATGTTGTTTGATATGTTCAAGTGATTCGTTTATTGGTAACTTTATACCACATATTTCACAAGAAAACTGTTTTATATCTGCTGCTGTTCTTTCTGTATCTTTAGTTTCTTCTGATATATCTTTAGTTTCTTCTAATACATCTTCTGTTTCTATTATTATGTCTTGATTTTCTTCTGATATAAATTCTTCTTCTGTTGTTTCTATTGTTATATTTTCTATTTCTTCAAACATTCCATCAGGTTCTACCAATACATCCTCAAATACTTCTTCTTTTTGAATTGGTAAAACTTCATTAATCTCACTGTCTAGTTCCGTTGTTTTTTCTTCTGAATCCAAATATTCCAAAGAGATATTTTCGCCATAGGAATTTTCGCTCATTAGTAAAAATTTCTGGTTGCATTTTATAAAATCTTGTTGAATTTTATGGGCTAATTTTAAATTTAGATAGCATTGAGTGCAAGCGGAGTTTTTTGTGTTTGAATCACATTCAATCTAAAATAAACAAGAATAATAGTTATTTATGGTACTAGTGGGTAAAGTAAGATATTGCCCATGAGAAAATTAACCTGCTTGGCTGACGCCTTGTTTGGATATATTTTTATTAAAAATTTTAATGACATTTACAAGAAAATAATTTGACAAATGACAGTTGAGTGGGTATAAAATAAATAATTATCCACTCAATAAAGTAAAAGCCACGCGGGGGTTATTAGTGAGTTTATCTATTTAAAATAAAGCTGATAATTGTCTTATTATCTGTATGTATTGGATAAAAGTAATTTATTTATTGTATTATATATATTTTTAAAAATTTTAAAGAAATTTCTTAAAATGTTTTTTATTGTTATAACGCCCAGGTAGCAAGGGATGTTATATTACAAGAAATTAACATCACTTTTGGGTGTATTTTTAAACTAAATCATAACATCACATAATATTGAAAAATAACATGTATTTAACATCACATTTGCAACGTAACACGTGTGACGTGACAACCATGTTATTTAATAACAAATATTTAGCAACGCTGTGAATATATCGCATGTCACATATTAACGTGGCTTTCACGTGAATGTCATGTTATTTTGATTCTCACCGACGTTCGAAGCAAAAAAATCGATATAAGATGATGTTGATAGAGTAAATTATTATAAGGAAATTGTATACACATTATACGATTTCCAATGGACAGGGAGCTCTACCGGGCTTCTCAAGACCACGGACACGGATTAAAGGAATATATTCTCCGCTTAATCTGCAATTTCGTATTTAGAATCTATCTGTTTCAATCTGTGATTGTTTCAATTACTGATTGATTTTAAATCCGATTTTTTTATAGGGTTATAGCGTTTTTAATGGTTTTAATTTAGAAATAGCTAGAATATTATTTAAATATTAAAGTACCAGTAACGGCATCCATAAGATATTAGATATAACAGGAATGTGGATTTATGATGTCACAAACACGTTATTTTCGGGATGTCATTGTGTGATGTTATTAGGGGCGGACTTAGGACATCCCCACCATGCTACATTCTTGTTAAATGAGACTACAATCTTAACATCACATGTCACATATTAACGTGACTTTCACGTGAATGTCATGTTATTTTGCTACCTGGGCGTTTTTAGGGCTTAAACTGACGCGTTAACATGCACCGAAACTATACCTAAAAATGGTGCACTTTTAAAACAAAAAAAAAAACGTTTTTTTCCACTATAAAAAAATGTAAAGGACAGAACATGTTTAAAACAAAAAAAAAAAAAACTTTGAAAAAATTCTGAAAATAAAATAAAATTAAAAATATTCGCTTCAGCTAAAGACAAAATACGTCAATTTGAAAAAAATAAAGGGACGTACGACTATCTAAAAATAATTTATTTAAGGTCCACCCTGAGGTACAGCTAGAAGGTAACTGTATAATTTTTGTCCAATACACGGAAAAAAAATTATAGCTAGGAGCGCTATAACACACATACCAAGCAAATTATAATCGCTTATTATATAAATACAAGGCTTTCTCTTACAATTATGGCAGTCAGTGTAAAAATTTATCTGAAATACTTTAATTGTTTAGTGAATAATAAAATATAACAAATAGTATGGCATTTATAGCTTAAATAGATTTAATTACTGTCCGTGCTAATAATTTTTATAATATAATAAAATTTCTGTAAATTTATAATAGTGCCTGTAATAAATATAATCGTGTCTGTTATATATATAATCGTTTCCAATTTATTTTTAACATTATTAGTTATTGTGTCCCTTATAATCTATAGCTTAAATCACTATAATTTGCCACTGTTACCAAATATCTTATAATGTATAGCGCAGAGCCCACTAATTTCTTTCCGTGTAGGTTATTTAAATTCAAGTATTTTAAATTTTCATAAATAAATACATGTAGGTAACGTATTCGCATAATATGCATATTATGTGTAAGAGCTAATTTTAAAAATAACATTTCTACCAATTTTAACATTTAAAAGTTTGCTTATTGAAAATAAAAATTGAAAATTTTAAGGCATATTCAGACACAATGGTCAATTTCAGAAAACGAAAACAAACAAAATGGTGGGTACATACCTTTATTGAGGTCAGAGCTTTCAACATCTGTATACCATCTTTAAATAAAGGTATAGTTGCGAAGTCTTCTTTTAAACACAATCTACACATAGAATTCGCCATTTTTTAGGTTATTAGACCTTAATTTTTACAAATAATATATCTTTATTTAACTTTATATAGAAAACTATAAAAACATAACACATGCCTACTTCATAAAACTTGCCTGGTGTCTACATCTATTGACGAATGACGAAAACACGTGGGAGTTACCAATCTTCAGCTGATAAGTCTGCAGCAGACTTTAAACACTGTAAAGTATGGTACACACTTCTTTTATTAATAAAATAATATGCGCCATCTATTAGAGAACATATTGAACTAAGTAGCCTATTCAAAGTTACTTGGATCTGCGGATACATAGCGCTGAGTATTTAGGGGTCACTCCATTTAGCATGCGACATAAACAGATAAGGGTTATTCTGTTCATATAGAAAAAAATTAAAATTCGAATATATTTTATTTTAATAAACAATTTTTTTTTTTCAAAACAATGAAATAAAAATTTTAATTTAATTTACAATTTTTTTCCTCTTTTAATGTTAAACCAAAAAATAATCAGTCTTTTTTCTTATTTAATTTTTCTTGACCAACTCGTATTACTATGATTTAAGTGACCGCCTGACTAATGCATTCTTTGCTTGTGACAAAACACAGCAGCTTTGGTTGCAAACATTTTTGAGCAAACATCACATTCTAACGTTTTCTCCTCTTCTATATCGTGTTTTGACTTTAAATGTGAGTTTAGGGAAACTCTTTGTCTGAAACCTTCTCCACAAACCTCACATTTAAATGGCAACTCATTGGTGTGTTGTCTCATATGGGTTACCATGGCATATTTGCTAGAAAACCCTTTTTCGCAAAATTTGCATACATGGGGCCGTAATTTCAAATGAACCATTTTGATGTGACATTTTAATTCTTTTTGTGTAAAAAAGCCTTTTGCACAAGTGTCACAAATGAAGGGTTTTTCACCTAAAAACAAAATTAAAATATAGTACCATATTGCCTTTAAATCTCGAAACGTCGTATCTGAGAAATAAGAACTTGCCAGAGACTAGAAATTTTCCTTTTTCATGTAATTTTTAGGGTAGTAATTTAACAAATGACTAATTTATATAAATATATTCATTCTTATAAGAAATATTTTTGTTTTAATAAAGTATAATTTGTCATACCTGTCAAGTGGTTAACTGGTTATAACCATAAAAATATATATTTTTCAAATACAATGTTTCGAAATTAACAAGGCGATTTGTAGTACAAAAAAAATCTTAAAGAGAAAAATAATTCGAGCAGAAATCGAAATCGTAGTATAACATTATTTTTTAATAACATTTTAAAAAATTATAACAATTTGAGATATTTTCTTACCGGTATGTCTTTTCCTTGCGTGAACATCTCTTACCACACCTCTTTTAAAAGTCTTTTCACAATATTCGCAAGGAAATATTTTGTTTTTGTGATAAACATTGATATGCATTCTCAAACTTTGTGCGTTTTTGCAGTTAACACCACAGACATGGCAAATAACTGGATTCGTTAAGTGATTCGCTACGTGTTTGTGATAGTTGTACGATGTTACCATCTTCCCGCACTCCCCGCACTTTCTCCGCCTGTGCATTTTTAAATGTATCTTATATTGTTTTGGATCTGTGTACATTTTGTTACATTCGGGGCAGGCCAATTTCTCAGAAATGTTATTTGTTAATGTATCGGTTAGGCTTTTGTCAATTGGGCATTTGTTAACGGGCAAAACATAACCAACATTCATTAACTCCTCCAAAGAATGTGGTTTAATGTCTTTGGAATTCTTATGAAAGTTAATTTTATGGATGTTAAACAAAGATTTGTAATTAAAAACTAGTTTGCAGTCCTTGCAAGTCCATATTTTGGGGTAGTTTTTGTGCATTCGTGAAGTATGTGCTTTGTAGTGATCTAAATTTAAAAATGTTTTTTGACAGTCGTCACAATTTTGAGGACCGTTGAAGTGTTGTTTGATATGTTCAAGTGATTCGTTAATTGGCAACTTTATACCACAGATTTCACAAGAAAACTCTTTGATATCTACTGCTGTTCTTTCTGTATCTTCAGTTTCTTCTGATACAACTTTAGTTTCTTCTATAATATCTCCTATTATTATATCTTCATTTTCTTGTGATATAAATTCTGCTTCTGTTGTTTCTATTGTTATATTTTCATTTTCCTCAATCATTCCAACAGGTTCTAATACATCCTCAAATACTTCTTCTTTTGTAATTGTTACAACTTCATTAATCTCACTGTCTAGTTCCATTGTTTTTTCTTCTGAATCCAAATATTCTAAAGAGTTATTTTCGCCATAGGAATTTTCGCTCATTAGTAAAAATTTCTGGTTGCATTTTATAAAATCTTGTTGAATTTTATGGGCTAATTTTAAATTTAGATAGCATTGAGTGCAAGCGGAGTTTTTTGTGTTTGAATCACATTCAATCTAAAATAAACAAGAATAATAGTTATTTATGGTACTAGTGGGTAAAGTAAGATATTGCCCATGAGAAAATTAACCTGCTTGGCTGACGCCTCGTTTGGATATATTTTTATTAAAAATTTTAATGACATTTACAAGAAAATAATTTGACAAGTGACAGTTGAGTGGGTATAAAATAAATAATTATCCACTCAATAAAGTAAAATCCACGCGGGGGTTATTAGTGAGTTTATCTATTTAAAATAAAGCTGGTAATTGTCTTATTATCTGTATGTATTGGATAAAAGTAATTTATTTATTGTATTATATATATTTTTTCTTAAATGTTTTTTATTGTTATAACGTTTTTAGGGCTTAAACTGGCGCGTTAACATGCACCGAAACGAGCCCTAAAAATGGTGCACTTTTAAAACAAAAAAAAAACAAAGATTGATTTTTTTCCACTATAAAAAAAAGCAAAGAACAGAACATGTTTAAAATAAAAAAATATATTTTTTAAATAAAAAAAAATTGAAAAAAAAAATGAAATCAAAAATGTTTTAACCTTTTTTGTTCATGAGCTAAAACAAAATATGTTACCTACTATTTGGAAATCATTTTAAAACTATTTGGAAAAAAATTATGGGACGTATCTAAAAATAGTTTTCCAGCCTAAGGTACATATACCTAAAAGGTAACTTTATACATGTAGGTATTTCCATAATATGCGTATATATGCATATTATGCATGTATGTATTATGTATGTGTAAGAGCTATTTTAAAAAATAACATTTCTACCAATTTTAACATTTAAAAACATGCTAATTTAAAATAAAAATTGAAAAATTTAAGGCATATTCAGATACAATGGTCAATTTCAGAAAACGAAAACAAACAAAATGGTAGATACATACCTTTATTAAAGTCAGAGCTTCCAACATCTGTATACCATCTTTAAATAAAGATATAGTTGCAAAACCTTCTTTTAAACACAATCTACAGATAGATTTAGCCATTTTTTAGGTTAAAAATCAACTTAATTTTTACAAGTAATACATCTTTGCTTTCTACAACAGTTTTATATAGAAAACTATAAAAACATTAACACATGCCTACTTCATAGAACTTACATGGTGCCTACATCTATTAGCAATTGATAAAAAAACATGGGACTTACTAATCTTCAGCTAAGCTGCACCAGACTTTAAACACTGTAAAGTATGGTACAGACTTCTTTTAATTTTAAAAATGAAATGCGCCATCTATCAACTACCATGTTGAACTAAGTAAACATTTTGAAAGTTTCTTAGAACAGCGACAGACAGCGCTAGGAGTCACTCCATTTAGCTTAAATAAGGGTTATTTCATATTATTATTATTATTATTATTATTATTATTATTATTATCTATATATTATGTAAAAAAAAAATAAATATAAAAATTCCATTATATTTTATTTTTATAAACTATTTTTTTAAACAATAAATTAAACATTTTAATTGAACTCGCAATGTTTTTTTTTAAATCAAAACAAATCAGTCTTCTTCTTTCAGTAGTGTCTTCTTGACCAATCCGATTCACGCCGCGTGATTCTCATGCGTGACTATTAGTCTAAAAGTCACTGACTAATGCATTCTTTGCTTGTGACAAAAAACAGCAGATTTGGTTGCAAACATTTTTGAGCATACATCACATTCTAACGTTTTTTCCTTTTCTATATCGTGTTTTGACTTCAAGTGTGAGTTTAGGGAAACTCTTTGTCTGAAACCTTCTCCACAAACGTCACATTTAAATGGTAACTCATTGGTGTGTTGTCTCATATGGGTAATCATGGCGTATTTGCTGGAGAACCCTTTTTCGCAAAATTTGCATACATGGGGTCGTAATTTCAAATGGACCATTTTGATGTGACATTTTAATTCTGCTCGAGTGAAAAAGCCTTTTGCACAAGTGTCACAAATGAAGTTTTTTTCACCTAAAAATAAAATAGAAATATAGTATATCGCTTTTTAACTTCCGAAACGTGGCGACGTATCTGAAAAATAAGAACTTGCCAGAGCTAAAATGTTTTCTTTTTTTGTGTTATTTTTAGGATAGTTATTTAATAATTGACTACTTTATATGAGTAAGAACTAATTTTTGTTTATGTGTAATTAATATTTAAAGTTATAATTATAAATTTATATACATTAATACCTTAAGGTAATTAATATTTATTAATTGTTTCAAAAAGGATAATTTCTTATACCTGTCAAGTGGTCATTTTTCAGATACGAGGTTTCGGAATTTACAGGGCGATATTTAGAAAAATTTAGTAAAAATAGTGATCCGAGCAGTAATCGAAATTGTAGTAATTTGGTATTTTTTAATTCATTTTTAAGAAATAATACAATTTTATTCGCAACTGTATATGTAATACATATGTATTAATAAAGTTGGGGAAATACGTGATTTTTGTCCCACTGTTTTCACGCCTGGACCTGACCTGTAATAAAAAATAGAGACCAGTAAACTAATTATTACTGGTCTGCAATTTAAATCATTAATTTCAGGTAGATGGCACCACCGATTAAAATATTATAATTAATGCTTAAAGCAAGATGGCTGAACTGCTGTTGTCATGATAAACACGAATATAATCTAATACATTTTGTTTAAAAAACTTAAATGTACTGTTTTAGTTAATGTTTTTTACTTTTGAGACTGAGAAGGATAATAAAAGTTATAAACGGTGCCTTCTGAGCTATCAAAAAATGTTTTTTGTGGTTGTTTATTTCAGTTACGCTTATGTGGAACTTAAGTTTTATATGATTGTGCTTTTCTTGTGAAATGCAGGAAAAAATATTTGTGGTAAATATGAAAAGAATTAAAAAACTAAGTATTATGGTATTATTGTCTTCATTTAAATTTAAACATCTAGGTTTAAAAAAAATGTGTACCTTATTTTTAAAGAAAAACAGTTTCGAATAAAATAGTATACAGGTCTCCCGGAAAATGGTACTTTTCCTCGACCTATAAATGGTCTTGGTACTTCATGCGTAGCCCATTAATAAAGTCTCGGGAAAGTACTATTTTCCTAGTCCACCTGTAATCTACTATTGATTTATTTTCTTACCGGTATGTCTTTTCTTTGTATGAACATCCCTTACCACAGCTCTATTAAAAGTCTTTTCACAATATTCGCAAGGAAATATTTTGTTTTTGTGATAAAAATGAATATGCGTTCTCAAACTTTCTGCGTTTTTGCATGTAGTACCACAAACATCACAAATAACGGAACTCGCAACATGAGTGGCTCGGTGTTTGTGAAAATTAACCGTCGTCACTGTTTTGCTGCATATATCGCATTTTGTTCTTTTGTGGTTTTTTAAGTGCATCTCATAGAGGTTAGGGTGTGTAAAAACTTTGCTACATTCAGGACAAGTTAGTTTGTCAGATGATTTGCTTGTTAGTGATACTATTAAGCCAGGATCTGTAGGAGGTTTACTTAAAAGTTCACACATTTCAAGTTCTGTCAATGTGTACACTGAAGATGGTTTAATATTTTTCACAAACTTATGAACTTTAACTCTGTGAATGTTAAACAAGGATTTATAGTTAAAAACTAATTTACAATCATCACAGGACCATATTTTCGGGTAGTTTTTGTGTTCCTTTGAAATGTGTATTCTGTAGTGATCTAAATTTAAAAATGTTTTTTCACAATCTTCACAGTTTTGAGGACCTTTAAAATGTTGTTTGATGTGTTCGATTGAATCTATTATAGGCATCTTATCACCACAAATTTCGCATGAAAAATCTTTCTTTTCTATTTTTATAGTTTCAGTTATTTCTGATCTTACATCTTCTGTTTCTGCTGATTTATTTTTCTCTTTTTCAATTTGGTTTACATCACGATCTACTTCCATTTTATTTTCTTCCAAATCCAAATTTACTGTAGAGTTATTTTCCTTAATCAAGTTTGTGCCAATTAGTAAAAATATTTTGTTACATTTTAAAAAATGTTGTTGTATGTTATAAGCAGATTTTAAGTTTTCCCAGCACTGAGTGCAGGCTGAATTATTTGTATTTGTATCATATTTAATCTAAAAGAAATATGTTATATAAAAACAAGCCGTGAAGATTAGTAATACTATGCATTCTATAATGTACCATCCACTGTAAATGGTATTGTGAATTTTCCCAAAAATAATAAGTAGATCGGATTATTCGTTCTTGAGTTATCGTGTCTACAAATATCGTCACACCATACAGACGGACAAACGGACAGACGGACAGACGGACAGACGGACAGACGGACAGACGGACAGACGGACAGACGGACAGACGGACAGACGGACAGACGGACAGACGGACAGACGGACAGAAAAAAGTTTATTTTTTCATGAAACAAATTTGTATGCAAGAAGTTTTTACCTAGGGCGATTTTCTGAAAATTTTAGAATATTCTAAACTACCGTATAATGCCATTCTAGTGCAGGTACTGAGATTAGTGTAATAACCAAAAATAATATTGAAACAGTATTTAAAGCGAGTTTAAACGACCGTTCATTATCTTTTATTCTAATATTTAATCCTTCCGGGACCATAGCCATAACAACAGTTTTCGTCCATATAGTAAATAAGTAAGTAAGTTAGTAAGTAACTAAGTAAGTAAGTAAGTAAGTAAGTAAGTACGTAAGTAAGTAACTACCCCGGATTTTTTGATTTTAGGTTATTTTTGGGATATTTTCAAACAGTTTTTGACAAAAATTGAAATCGCTCACGAAGCAGTTTTTAAATGCAGTCATTCTTCCAAAATAATACGACCGTGCACGGTCGTCTAATTTTGGACATTAACAAAGTAGGCGTCTGAATGGTGGTGATTATATTGAGTATCATGGGTAGTACCTATGCTATGTGTCATAGAAAAAACTCCGTATTGTCATGTCAAGAAAAACTTAATGAATGACTTTATTTTAAAACGGCTTCTTGAGCGATTTAAATTTTTGTAAAGAACTGTTTGGAAATGTCCCTAAAACAACCGAAAATCAAAAAATCCCGGGTGGTGTGACTTTCCATTTAACTTTGTTTAAGGCACACCGTGATATCATAGACAATTATTTATTCAAACTTAATATCTCAACAGTTTCAATATCAATATACAAAAAGTGGCGCTTACCTACAATCGAACAATGCCCTAAACTTTAGGGCATTATAAAAAATCTTGAGGTAAAATAAAGTCATTCATCCCCCTTTTAGTAAAGGAATATAAAGACAAGCTGTTTCATATCCGAAAGAAAAAAAGGTGATTATATATACCTTTATTGAGGTTAGAGATTCTAGTATTTGAACGCCATTTTCTTCATACAGTGACTTCAACGAATTTTCTTCTTTTAAACATAATCTGCATATAGGATTTATCATTTTTAGGTTATTTTCTAATCTTTTATAATTAAAGAACCTTTGCTTTCAAAAGTACTTAATGCACATATTTATATTTTAAAGGATACCTATATGCCGTTGATATATATGATATATTTTCTCTAGGTACCTGCTTCATAAAAGGTAAATAAACATGGACAAGTTTACTATAGATGGGGTGACATCTGTTGGCGTAATAGTTATTTAGAAATGTAAACGTAAGACATAGCTTAAAATCTACCATTCAAGTTCTGTGGTTAAACTGCTAGATGGAGAGATGGATATGAAAAATAGAATTACTTTATTTGGTCGGGGTTTTGTGTTATCGTTGATAAGTGGAGTGACTCCATAAAATAAAATATTTTTTCTATTCATGAATTCCCCATTTAAAATTTAGAGGGGAAGGGCAAAAAAACATGTTGTTTGCCTATGGATGTCTTAGCAAGACCTAAAATCGTCAAGCTTACCAGAGACCCCAATAGGGGAGTCGAAAGGATTTTTGGGTGCTGAAACCAAACGGTTTATAAACTATAGTCAGGTTTGCCGGAAATCTTAATTTATAATTCCAAGAAAGCTATTTTTGGTTATGTTTAAGCAGGAATTACTTCCTACTCCAATAAAAGTATTTTTTTAATCTTGCAACCAAGCGCAGATCCAGTAGATGGGATGTTTTGCACCCATCGCAAAAACAAAAAAACTGTAACTGTTTTACTCATTTTTTTGGCAATCGGCCACCCAAAACCCTCAAAACCATCTTCTTTACCCTATATTGAGTAAAATGTCTATGGATATTATTCTGTCCGAAACTGGAAACCATACGAAAATAGGCGTCTATTCTCTACACGACAATATAAACAAAAGCGTGTGCTTGAAGTTTAAACTAAACGATAATCGCCGAATTGACAGTAATACGTCGGAAATGAGATTTTACTAAATAAAATTCGTTTCAGTGATAGTTTGGAATTTCGCGTTACCGGACTTGAGTGCGCTTGTGCTTTGTGGAACATGCAGACTACAAGACTCGACTGTTCTCTTGTTTTAATCGCCTGATCTTACCGGTAAGTTGAATACAATTTCTACAATTATTGAGAGTACGTCAATCACATCATAAAAAAATAAACAAGAAAGACAAAAACCGTATTTTTAGTCCAAAATAAATAATACAACTCCACTGGACTTCGAACTTAAAACGATTAAGTCCGGGTGTAAATTTTTCCTGAAAAAAACACTTTGAGGACAAGTTTCTTTTAATTTTTTCGATTTTTTAAAAGTTTTGCCTCCTATAACTTCTTATTTTTGGGGGGATTTATTTCAAATTTGGTATGATTGATGTTTTTATCAAAGTAATTTTTCCTGAAAAACAAAAAAAGTATATCGGAGACTTTCTTTGACTATTTTCGATTTTTTTTTTAATATTTAGCCCCCGCCATAACTTTCTTATTTTTTGAGAGATTATTTTCAATTTTAATAGACCTGTTTCATGTCCTTTTCAAGATTGATTTATCTTAAAAATTTGAAGTCAATCAGATCTACAGATTATTCTTTTTTGAGTTATCGTGCAGACAAAAAACGTGATTCGGTATGGCGAAATAAGTAAGTATGGAGTTTATTTGTGGTAATTTGCTAGGTACAGGTATTTTCACTTAGAGGCTCGGCAAAAATGTGGCAAAAAAATTTCTGCAAAATTATAATATGTATGTACCTTAGATACTTATTAAAATATCATTAAAAAAATGTTCTAATAACTTTAATTTTATCAATACCCACTTTCTCAAAAATAATTAAGGCAATTTACCGGTATCATCCATTCTGACATTCTATAAGATGAAAAGAGACGTACTTAGCACTTGAGAAATTCGCTTTCCAACAAGGTCTTTAAGAGTTTTTTCCTACGAACATAAAAGCAGAACATTTTTTTTTAAACCAACAGCAGCAATAATTTGAAAAATTAAGCAAAAAGTTAAAAATAAAAATTAATTAACTTAATTTTTGAACCACATAGTTATTTTACTCCCATATGGAAAAAAAACTGAAAACGCAACCTGTCATTTCGCGATTCATTGATATCTTGATTTAATTTTAAAAGAAATGGCAAAATGGATTAGATTTAAAAGAGAAAAAACTATTTTTGTGACATATATAAAAGATATGGTTTCCGTTTTTTCATTAATATAGAAATAGAGTAGCTATTTTTTTTCTGAAAAAGGTCTTTTTGTCTGTAAACCTTTCTCAGGTAAAAAAAATTAAATATTGTATTGACATTAATATGTTTTAGACGGATGGGGACTGGAACCTTTACGAAAAAATGTGCCAAAAATTGTCCCAAAATATGTGACGCTTACGATATCAACAAAGTTCTCAGCTGGGATCATTGTTATGTGACACAAAAGTATTCCAAAATTATGTGACGCAAAAGTGTCGCAAAATTATGTGACTACCCCAGCCGAGAACTTTAAATTTATGTGAGCTTACGATATTAAGAAATGTGCAAGTAAAGAAAACCATGTCTCGTAACTGGAGGCTTAAAACATATTAATTTTATTACAGTAGAACGTTTAGATCATTATAAAAAAAGATTGACCTGTTGTTTAAGGAAAACAAAATTGGTCGAATTTTTAGTAAACAAGGCCTTTTACCTACTGCACCAATTATCGGCCTACCACATTGTTGTCTGTGTTCAAATCAGCTGACTGTTCACCACGTGTTATGCGCGTGATTGTCACGTGATCTAGACCTTTGTGGGATCGATGATCTGCTGTTTGGGCTATACCAAAGCGTATTTGTTTCCAGTTGCCTAACTTCTCACAGATGTGTTGGATTTTCGTTCTGCGCATACAAGCGTGGTTTGCTTTTGCGCTGTTGTCAGATTTCGTTTCGTCCTTTCTACATTAAGACTATCTATCTAAAACCCAAATTCTAACAATTAGCCTAAGATGTTTGTCCTGTGCAGAAAATTTTCAGTGTTTTCCAAATAAAATTTACCTAATTAGGTTAGACTAGTTAACTAGTCTTTACTACTACGAATAAGTCAGGACTAGGACTAACTTTACAGATCTTAGTAATTTGATTGGGCTTTTTATTTTAGATCATTTCGTCCTAACTTTCTCAGATATAACAAATGCTTTTAGTATGACAATTTATTTTTCTGAAAAAAATATATATTTTTATTTCAAAATATATCACGTATTTTTGATTTAAAATAAAGCAGAACCCAATGCCATATTTATTTAAACATGTTTTCAAAAAGTGCAAACAAAAACAACAAAATTCTCCAAATCTCAAAACATTTAATTTGCAGATAGGTAACTTGTCTTAGCAGGGCAGTATAAACAGCTGTTTTTTATCATTTCTATCTACGAACTAAAGTGAAATTTTTGTATTTTGACAAAAATCTATCTATCTTGACAGAACTCACAAAATACACTACTTATAGGTTATGTTTACTACAGTAACTCTCGGCTTAAAGACTACTACAAATCGATACATTTGGTCCTCCCAGCTTTAAAAGTGGAACCACTCGAACTAAATATACTTTGGTAAGACCAGCTTGCTCTTCGAAAATGAGTAATAGACTGAATAGTGTGTAAGAGAGTTTCGGTATATCGTCAGCCAGTAGGAGCACAACTCAGATACTGTGAAATGTGTATGTATTTCGTTTTATAGTACTATTTTTAGATTTATGCATGTAGACAATAGTGTAGACAGCGAGTTTTTAAATTTTAAATATCAAAATTTTGTTTTATCGCTTCGGGTTTCACGAACAGAGGAGGCCATGAAAGATATCGATGCAATATGTTGGCGCCCAACGTTTATTATATTTTTCATTTTTTAACAAAGAAGGCCATTTGTTTGACTAAACATAATGGTAAATAATACATTTGTATCTAAAATATTAATATATTAATTAAAGGAACCCGGAAATTTTATACGTAGTAATTAAGTAGGTATAAACTAATAAATTTTGTAGGCAAAAATTTAGGATATTTTGTATTTTTTTAATATAAATATAGAGTTCTCTTTGTTTGGACTGAAATAGGATGTTTTTAACTTAAATATCAGTAATTTGTTTTAATATTTTGGTTTATATGGGCTGAGGTCATGTAAAATATCGATGCTATAAGTTAGAGCCCAACATTTATTTTATTTTTCTTTTTTTATCAAACAATGCCATTTTTTAACTAAATCAGTTGTTTAATAATTTATTTGTATTTGAGATATTAATCAATTATAGGAACCTAGGCAATTTTATATGTAGTAAATAGGAATAAACTAATAAATTTTGTTGGCACACTGACTAAATGTAAGGTATTTTATTCTCTTAGTTACTGTAGACAGGATGTTTTTAACATTTAAATATCAAATTTTCTTATTATTTCGGTTCATATAGGCTAAGGAGGGCATGCTATAAGTTGGCGCCCAACGTTTATTTTATTTTTAATTTTTTAACAAAGTAGGATATTTTTAAGCCCAAAAAGATCTAAATTTTAAATTGTTTACAATTTGAGTTTTAGAATAAAATCTACATTGAAAGATTAAAATGTATTTTTGCATAGAATTAAAAATTATTTTGGGCTATGCAATTTTTTTGTCCTGTTATAAATAATAGCGAAATATCGATAAAAATATATTTTTTGTCCGTTTTTTTTCCCTTGCCATAACCATATTTGAAGTGACGCTAATAATTAAGATCCTGAATCGTTTGGTAACAAAATTTCCAGTCATTCTAACTGGAATTTTACTAATCAAAGTGAAATTTTAACTGCGATAAGGTTAAAATTCCAGTAAAAATTTAGTTAAAATCAGAATTTCGGTAGGGATGAGTGGCAATTTGTCTTTCTCTTTTGAGAGTATATTTAACACAATAACTTCTCCAATTAAAATTTAAAAATTTTACTTTTTATTTAACAATGTCTATATAAAAATTAACTGGTTTAATTGACTTGAATTATTTAAGTTAATTACTAAATTATTGTAATACATACATTTTAACTAGGCAAGTTTAACCTTTGTCATAAATTTTAATTGTCATGTATGTTTCTAGGTACAATTTGTTTTGGAAATTAAATATAAATGCCCCCAAAATTTATTATAATTATAGTTATTAAAATTTTAAATGTAATTATTTAAATTTAGTATATTAGAAGTAATAAAAAATTACAAATTACTTATCAATTCCAACTGTATCAAAAATATTAACTAATTACATGAAAGGTGACAAATTAACCTTTTAGTTAAATAATACATAGGTACTTTTTTTATTAAATAAGGTTACCAAAATTTAACTCACTCTAATAGGAACACTATTTAAATTGATCCTAAATTTGGTACACTCTAATATCAAAAATTTTAGGTTTATCTAAAAAAAATAGGATAAGCACTATTTAACCTAAATATATTTAATATACATAATTGATAAATTTCAATATTATCTTATATTTAATAAATTAAATTTTACTATCAATAGTTAGGTACTATAGTTTATTTTGATAGTTGATAATACATCATAAAAAATAAATAATATTCTATCTGCAGTTTAGTTTTTAAAATATTTTAATATTTTTAATTACAATATTTAAAATTTACGCCTGTTGAATTCATTTTTTTAATTCTTTTATAAACACAAGTATGAATAATTTTAAAAGAATTTGATAAATTCAATACGCGTAAAATTTGAATATAATTAAAAAAAAATAAAATATTTTAAAAATTAAACTTAACTTAAACATTTACAATAAAATATATTCAGTATAAAAATTGGCTGAAATAGACACAATATTAAAAAAATACAGGTATATTTCAAGATATTGCACAAGATAAAATTATGTTTACAAAAATTCAACTTGATGAGTTGAGAGTATAAAAAGAAGGAGTGGCGGAGGTAAAGTAACATTATCTTTATTAAAAAAAAGTAAAATATACTTTTTATAACATTGTATAAACACATTTTATTATCTTAAGAATATGATTTAAGAACAAGCATTGGTGATCAAAACCGCTTGTTGTTACGTGACATCTATTTCTAAATTATTCTGATTTCGAAAAACGATTGAATAGATAAGTTCGGCTATTAAGGCTATTATTATAAATTGGCATTATTAGGATTATAAAATATATTATAAATTCGCATTATTAGGATTAGAAGTAACTAGTACCAACCGTTTAGTGTCCTCCAAAGAATAATTGCCTGTTTATGCAATGCCTATTTATAGCAAAATCAATCCCCCATAAAGTATTAATAAGTATTACGAAGATACGCCAACAGGATTAATTTAAACAGGGCCATAGCGAAGAAGATTTAGTTCGGAATCAAAAAATTACAACTTTTATCCCTTGACATAAAAGTTAATAACTAAAAAAAAACGTTTTTTTTAATTATTCAAGAATTTTGAAAAAAAAATATTTTTTAACGTCATAGGATTTGATATATTATCTCAATTTACTCTTTTACAGATTTTGATGCAAAACTTCAAATTACATAAAAAAATCTATTAAGGCAAGACAAAAATAGATTTTTTTTTCAAATTATTGTAATCATGTTTCTAGGACAGTTAATTAACAACAATTAATACTTACTATTATCTTATCTCTCAATTGTTTTTATTGATATTTAATTAAGCACGTCAATATTGATCGATAAATAAATACAAAGTACATAGCCATTTATTTACTCAAAATGGCATTTTTTACAATTCTTTTAATTTTTAATAATTTAAATTAAAAACATATAACTATTATTGTGTTTTTAACTTTTTTTAACTTTAAAAGGTCCCAAAAAAATTTTTTTTTTACTCAAATGAATGCATTTCTTGAAATCATTTCTCAGTAAATTTTTGTACCGCAGTAAAAATCAGTGCAAAAACCTCAAAAGTACTTGATCTACATATAATACTATTGTTATATAGCAAATGTCCATAATTGATAAATATTTGAAGGTCGATGGGAATTGATTGCGCAAAAAAATTAAATTGTTAAAGATTGTTGACTAGTTACCGAAGCTAGTGATACGCTGTAGGTTTAAAAAATGCTGTCGTTTGGAAAATAAGTAAATAACACATACATGTGAAAAACAACGCTGTAATTGTACTAATTGTTTATTAATAAATTTACTGGGTAAGTGGTTTTTGTAGTAAATAAAAACATTATTCATAAAAACATATTTGTGACCTCCCACTAGGAAATGGTTAAAATATAGGAAAACTATAGAGAAGTACAACAGTGGGGCAAGAGGGTCAATATCAACAACACCTTTTTTTGTCGATAAACCGTTTACTAATTACACAGGCCTACAAAAAAGTAAATTACCGTCAGGTAGGGTGACTTCGTACGGTGTGGGTGACTTCGGACACTTTTCGCAAACCAAAGCACGTGTGCACAAGATGTGGGATCACGTGCACAGGTTGTGGTATTCAATTCCACACGTGGTTCAGAGAGTTTTGCGAAAAAGTGTCCGAAGTCACCCACACCGTCCGAAGTCACCCCACCTGACGGTACTATTAATCAGACTATAATTTTTTTACATATTTTTGTGTACTGAAAAAGCACGCTGGACTGAATGTGACTGAATCTGACTGAAACCACTATTACATAAGAAGGGAGAGAGGGCCTTTGGGGGCCAGAGAGCTTTCTCATTGCCAAATTTGTTTTCAGCTCTTAAAAATACGTAATAGAAATATAGTCTGATTAATAGTAATTTGATTTTTTTTGTGGGCTTGTGTTATTGTATGAAAACCATTTAATCAAAATAATTTCCTACCAAAATATACCCTATGCATTTTTAAGCTAAGAATTTTTTTTTTGCTTCTATAAACGCTCAAAACAAACAATATCGATTTTTCTAGCTTTTATCATCATATAGTCAACTGATATTTTTGAAATCATTCATACAGTAAATATGCGTCATTTACGTACATTCGATCACATATTGTGTGAATGATATTTCATAAGAGAATTTTTTTAACGGAACTATAATATACAGGGTGATCCATAACTGGCATGCCAAAATTTAAGAGGTGATTCTAGATCCAAAAATATAAAAAAAGTTCCTATAAAGGTTGGTCCGGAAATGAGCCCTAAGGGATCTAGGGCCCTTTAAAATTGTAATAAAAATAAGGTTTTTAATTAATAACTCGGGTACCGTTTAAGCTAGAGCGGCGAGCTTTTGCATGTATACTAGTATTAATAAGGGCAATAAGTTTATGTTAATTTATTTTTTTAATTTATCCAGAGGCGTGCCCAGACGGACAAAATATATGAGGCTTAAAACATTTTTGCCCCAAACTTTTCTATGTGTATGTTTTTTGGATTTGTTGTAAAAAATATAGATTTCTAGAGTAAAAATACATATAAAATATCATATAGTGTAACACTGTAGGAGCAACCGTTATCAAAAAAAATGCAATTAAGAGGAAGTAACATTTTGTGCCACCAAAAACGTTACTTTTTAAAAGGCTATTACTCCTTTAATATTAAATTTAGGTGTTTTGATGTATAATACTTTTTTGCTCAGTTTTAAATGAAGAATCACCCTGCAGCATTAAAATTTTATTGGTGCTTTTTTTTGTTCCCCATTCAATACGTCATCTTCGAAGGGCCGTAGCTCCCTTAGGGCTCATTTCCGGACCAACCTTTATAGAAACTTTTTTTCATATTTTTGGATGTAGAATCACCTCTTAAATTTCGGTACGCGAGTTCTGGAACAGGCTGTATTAAGATTACACCGTTACTATAATATTTGTTAAGGTTGTGAAATAGGTGAGTAAATAGTACATTAAAGAACATGTTTCAAAATACCCGGTTCGTCCTTCTGACACGGAGTTTTCTAAGGAACGAGGGCACTAAAGCTACCTATGAAACTCCGTGTCAGAAGGACGAACCGGGTATTTTGAAACATGTTCTTTAATGTACTATTTACTCACCTATTTGTTAAGGTTGTGAAATAGGTGAGTAAATAGTACATTAAAGAACATGTTTCAAAATACCCGGTTCGTCCTTCTGACACGGAGTTTTCTAAGGAACGACCCAGTCCGCACATATATGGATGCAACATGGTAAAGAAAGATTTTTTAGGTAACATGTGCCATATTACATGAGACATAACATACATATGTATGCTACATAACATGCCCTATAACAGAAAGATTTTTTACGTTACATGTGCCATATTACATAAGATGTAACATACCTATGTATGATACATAACATGCAATATTGCATGTTATGTATCATATATATGGTACGAGAACATACAAGATACATAAAATGTTATGAATTCAATACTAAATATGGCGTCTATATTATTTTAATTTTTATAGGTTAGAATCACTAATATTCTTAAAATTGTTGTTAATAATAAAAGTTTTACCCTTAAGTAGTAGAAACGCATGTATTTTTAGACAACTAAACCGATTTTAGATAATTTTAGACAAAAAATTAAAATATATATATTTTTTTAAAATGATTATTTGCTATTTTTTCTCTAAAAATTGGCTTTTTATGTGGCCCATGATTTTTAAGCCTGGTAGAAAGTTTGCTTTCACAGTAAAAATGCACATCGTATAAGAATTTTGCCTGATGGATGATGCTACATATAAAGATATTTATATACTTTAATTATTAGGTTTATCAAAAAGACGTAAAAATGTTCACCATGTCTAAATCTATGATGCACTCCATAACAAGTAAAATTCGGAAACGCCTACTTTTATTGTTATGTACCTAGTATGTATCTGATATGTAGCATGTTATGTAGCTGATACATAACTTGAGGCGGAATTGTTAAAGTCCAAGGACTATACATGGACTATAAAAATTACATGTCTGCAACATCACATAGAACAGTGGTTATGTACCTGCTATGTTCCTGCCATGTATTTGTGTTGACTGGGGAGGGCACTAAAGCTACCTATGAAACAAGTTTTTTACATTTTTTTTTATAAATCTGTAAATATTCATATCACTGTACCTTTTTTAGTGAGGATTTTCCTACATACGTCTTTAGATATGTTTTTTCTTAGTTTTTAATGTATACTTTTAAATAATTTCCTAATGATCACAAAAATTTGATTATTTAAGAGTATGGCATGACCAAAGGTCATAAGCCAAAAATGTTTAGAAAAAAAAATCGCTGAGAAAAACCGTCATACATTTCCTTATCTTAAAACCAAAAGGCAGGTCATAGGCCTACAATTCATTTTAATTGATAAGTTTCGTTTGTTTTCTTAGATTAGACTTTGACAGGTAAAATATAACATGAATTTTGCTATGCTTATTTCACAAAACTTATATTCTTATCGATATATCGATATATCGCCTTGTAAATTTTGAAACATAGTATCTCAAAAAAAAATATTGTCGGTTCCTTATACTAACCAACTCTGTACTGGTAACTTAGACAAAGTCCAATTTATTACTCGAATATAGCGTAACTTATAAACTAAGTGGAGTATTTAACCTTTTTTCTCCTGTAGGGACGTATATGTCCCAGCAGATATTTAAAAATAACTTTCGCTCCTGTAGGGACATATATGCCCCAACAGACGATCAAAAAATCATATAGCCAAAAAGAAAATTTAAAATACACAAAACAGGGACATTTTAGTATTTTATAGTCCAAACTTGATATCCAGTGATTACAGTAATTAACTATAAGTTATATAATGGGATATATTTGAGCAGCTTTAAAACACTATATGTGACCCTGCACCAAAAAAACCCAGTTAGTGAGTCAAATTAACGTATTATTTTTTTGTAGAAAAGTTGTTAACATAAGAATCCGATTTTTTTTTATTGAAAAAGTCCAAGCTGGGTTTGTTTGTGCAGGGTTAGATAATATTTTATATTGGGACAAACATATCCCATTTATTTTTTGTAGTTGGTAATAATATGTTACCAGTCATCATGTACAAATCAACGAACTAACTCTTCTCTCTAGAATAGGCATTTCATTCGTAAAAACTTAGAAAAACGTCGGCAACATAAACATTCGTCTGTCTTACTCGCACATCTTTATTCTGACAGAGACAACAATACCAGTTACTGGTAATTGTTATTGTTCAGGCCTAAATATACCTACTATTTGTTTACAAACAAACCGAGATGTTGGCGATACTTTATTTTAACGGTATGCGTATTCTAGAAAGAAGAGTTCTTAGTTCGTTGGTACAAAGGTGATTAGTGTAGATAGATTTTTCCAAATTTCCAAAGCTTTACTTACTTACTTGTTGCCTACAACTTATCAAAAAATTAGTTTGTGAATCAATTTGTCATATCAATAAAAGAAACTATAAATTATTAACTATTTAAATTTATTACCTACTATTTCTAACTGATAAGATAAAATTCAAATAATTTTATATTATTTCAAGTCACTAAAATTTGTATGTGTTTACAGATTGGACAGAACCATGTTTATGGAGCGAAAAAAAATGGTTCCACCGGATGGAGGTTGGGGTTGGATTGTTGTCATCGGAGTCAGTTTGGTTAACGTAAGTACCACAAAAAAATATAGTTTTTGCTATTTTTTTTAACATATTTCTTGATAAATTGCAAAAACTGAGAAAAAAGAATTTAAATTCTGGTCAAAATTGTTAAAATTAAAGGTATTTAAGTGTGATCCTAATTGTCCAAAAGAAGTTTCATACGGACATTCTGTTCCCTTTTCCTATGGACATAATCAATATTGTCTTTATTTTACTATGTTTTTAATAATTAACATCTATAAATAGATGGTTCTAATTATATATGTTTCTTAAATGAATATATTGTTGATAAATTATTTTTTACCTGTAGGTATAAAATATATAAATTCTCATTTATGTTTTTATTAAAGTTTTTTTTTTAATTTTAGAACATTTGCAATATTTACAATTTGTCTTAAAAAACATAATTTCCGCAATTATAAAGTATATTTGGACACTGCAGTGTTTCGCAATAATATGTTAAGTCATTTTGTGAAATTAAAATAGGTTGCTAATTTTACTTAATATGTTTAATTAAAGATTTCACATTCTGTACACGTTGTGGTACATTGACAATTGAAATAAATGCTTATTTTTAGGTATTTTAGTTTTAGTCTAAGAGTTGGTGACCATGTTTATTTCATTATTTTCTCCCGGCTGTATTTTATATATGTTTTAAAGTACATTGAAATTAAGCTATTTGCAAATCACCCGGTCCTAGATCGGGTTCCTCTGGGTGCTAGAAGTCCCAAAAACCAAAAAGGTGTTGAAATGGGGTATACGAAAAATATATTTCTATTTTCACAGTTTTACACAATTATTTAGTAGGCCAAGGGGTAAAAAACACTTTAAAAAGTTCATTTGACATATGTCAACACTTAAAAGTCGAAAGAATTTTCATTTAATCAAAATGTCATTTCATAAATTCTCATTTCTTTAAAAAATTTATAATCACATAAATTAAAGGTACTTTTTAAAGACTGTTCTTACCCCTTGGCCCAGAATTACTGCATATAACTATTAAAATAACTTAATCTGAATGTAATAAATGCAATGTATCATATACATTGTATATGACTAGGCAAGTTAAAAATAGATTTTTTGGTAGCTCACTGCCACAGCTTTTGGGCCTTCTAGCACCCAACGGAACCGGATCTGGAGCTTATTTGGAAATAGCCTTATTTAAATGTACATTAAGACATATATAAAATACAGCCGGGATATAATAAAGAAATAAAAATGGTCACCAGCTCTCCGACTATTACAACGTTTAAAATACAGCCTGTTCCAGAACTCGCGTACCGAAATTTAATAGGTGATTCTACATCCAAAAATATGAAAAAAAGTTTCTATAAAGGTTGGTCCGGAAATGAGCCCTAAGGGAGCTACGGCCCTTCGAAGATGACGTATTGAATGGGGAACAAAAAAAAGCACCAATAAAATTTTAATGCTGCAGGGTGATTCTTCATTTAAAACTGAGCAAAAAAGTATTATACACCAAAACACCTAAATTTAATATTAAAGGAGTAATAGCCTTTTAAAAAGTAACGTTTTTGGTGGCACAAAATGTTACTTCCTCTTAATTGCATTTTTTTTTGATAACGGTTTCTCCTACAGTGTTACACTATATGATATTTTATATGTATTTTTACTCTAGAAATCTATATTTTTTACAACAAATCCAAAAAACATACACATAGAAAAGTTTGGGGCAAAAATGTTTTAAGCCTCATATATTTTGTCCGTCTGTGCACGCCTCTGGATAAATTAAAAAAATAAATTAACATAAACTTATTGCCCTTATTAATACTAGTATACATGCAAAAGCTCGCCGCTCTAGCTTAAACGGTACCCGAGTTATTAATTAAAAACCTTATTTTTATTACAATTTTAAAGGGCTCATTTCCGGACCAACCTTTATAGGAACTTTTTTTATATTTTTGGATCTAGAATCACCTCTTAAATTTTGGCATGCCAGTTATGGATCACCCTGTATATTAAGGTTTATCTAGATACTTGCGGATGGTTTACCCAGTCATTGAAACGAAACTAAGAATTTGACCAATCAAATGTCAGAATTACTTATTAAAAAAAAATGATGATCTAAGCACAGCAAATATTTTTATTTCATTGACTAAATTCTTACTTAGCAATAACATGTTAACCCACATTGTAATATGACAGTAGAGGTTTATTTACCCAATCTTTAACACTAATAAAGGTTGGGTAAATAAACCTTCACTATCATCTCAAAATGTGGGTTAACATGTAATTGCTTAACTCCAGGGAAGATTAAACTAAAGACCTAAAATTTCGAAATTTCGATTAAAAAAATCTCTGCGCCACTGTTTAAAATAACTACATGAAAAACCTCGTTGCTATATCTCAAAGGGTTCCTAAGTTATTAAATAAAAACCAAATTTTCAGACATATGTTTATTAGAACTTTTTGTCATATTTTCTAATGTAGAATCACCCCTTAAAATTTTAGACCCTATTTCAAATACACCCTATATGGCTACAACTACCTATAGTTGTCGTTTTGCTAATTAATCTTGCCTTAAACTACGAAAAAGTTTTCATGAATTTATTTATCCTCACGAGTCGTGACTCACGATCAGTACTTTCATAGAAATAGCCATGCAAATTTGAGAAAATCTAGTACGTAAAAGTACTATCGTGTCAAACACTATTATTATTCAAAACAACGATTTAAATCACAAATTGCTTTGGGACATAAAATGGAAACTGACAAAGACAGATCTCAGAAAATTTTGATTTCGACTATATAGCTAGTAGGGTGATTGGTCCGGTCAGCCGGTCTGACCCCTTCTAGGCCAATTTGATATTGATCACAAAAAAAAAACAATTGATTTTGCTTTAATTTTCTTTTTCAAGCTATCTTGGTGATGATTTTCCCCCAAATTTTAAATTTTCATAGCCGAACTGTCATTCAGACTTTTTAAATTTAGATATTTCAGCCCACAGGGCATCAAATTATAAGTGTGGGACACCAGTAATTTCTTTCATTTTTTTCTCTTTTTCTTTACAGCTCAGCACCAGATCCATCGAACCCTCATTTGGACTTCTTTTCGGGGACTTACTACAAGAACTAAATGTCGAGACCACCGGTGCAGCTCTTATCATGGGAACCTTGGATGCCCTTATCAATTTTTCCGGACTATTTATTGGTCCACTCATTAAGGCATTTTCCTACAGAAAAGTCTCTATAGCAGGAGCTCTGTTATGCTCCTTGGGACTTATCCTTACTTTTCCTGCCAAAAGTATGACTCATATACTTTTAACTTACAGTATTATTAATGGTGAGTAAAGATTTACTTTTTACATGTAAAAAACTATTTGGCCTATCATTCTATTATAATCAGGGTAACTCGCTAACTCTATATAAGTAGTAAAAACTTTTTTAGATCTTAATTGCTTACCCAAAGTACTCAATTAGAATTATTTTTGGTAAAAATCGAATTAGGGTATTTGGACCAAAGGAGACAAAAGAGAAAACAGACTAAAAACGAATGAAAGCTTGTCGGAATTAATTATTTTTTTCGCATAATATGAACATTATTATAAATAAACTAATTAAATTAAATGTATTTTATTTAAATATTACGATTAAATAAAATAAATCCCTATAATTAAGATTTAATAAATCGGATTTTATCCAGGTTCTGATAATTAATTTATTACCATGATTTGTGTTAATTGAAAAATCAAATATTTTTAAATATTTGTTTTGCAAAAATAAAGTTTGAACTTGATCTGTTGCCCTTAAATGGCATTTTATTAATTTAATCAGGAAAAACTACAATACGTTAATAAATTACTTGTAAGCAATTCCCTTTAAATATATTATCGTTACCATTTTTTTTTTCGCAGAAAATAAGTGATGTAATGATCACTGACCATAAGTTAGAACATATTTCTTTGAAAGTTGAGTGATTTTTTAAAATAGATAAAATCATTTTGGTGAAGGGATATTCTATTTTTACCTTATTTCGAACTTCACTTTCAGATATTTGTTATTCTTTATGAACTCCGAAACGTGATTGGATAAAATTGACAGTTAACTGGCAACACTGAGCCACTCATATTTCTCAATATAAAAGAACATACCTTAAGCCTCAGAAGCTACTCGCTTTAGGCGAGCATTTCTACGTTATCAGTGCATTGGTTTTTGAGTACGGGGTGGATTATTTTTATACCTATATATACCTATTAATTTTTAGCATTTTTTTATTTTTTTTTCTTTAGGTTTAGGAGTAGGATTAACTGCGTCCTCCACATTTGTAGCTCTAAACAACTATTTCCTCAAAAAACGGGGCCAAGCTGTTGGGTTTTCCTTGGCAGGAACTGCCTTCGGTATGATGTTGATGCCCCAGGCCGTAAGGCTACTAATGGACGAATACGATTTTCGAGGGGCTATTTTGATAATAGGGGCTGCCTCCATGCACGCTATTGTGGGCTCCTGTTTAATGCAACCCATTAAAAGGCATCTGGTTGAGGAGAAAAAGGCAGATGATTTGGATACGCACATGAAGGTAAGCCAAAACATATATTTTCAGATAACACAACCCTGCAAATTTAACTTTTTTTCTGCTTCATGGAGGAGAATATTTGATTTTGGATAACTTGAGCATGCTGATTTCGAAAAAAACTAAGTACAGTTGGTTTCAACAAAACTGGAAAAGTGGGGTTATAAAAAAAATACATTGTGAACTATCTTTCATTTGACAAATATTTGTTTACTTGTTAAGAAATTTAAGGTCAATATTGTTATTGCCACATCAATGTCAAAGTCAAAAAATGTTGGTGTATTTTTTTAAAATTGGGAGAGATAAAGCAGAAAAACAAGAATACTCGAAGAATACTGGTGTAAAATTATAATTTTTAAATTAAGGAACTGTGAGGAATACCTAGTTGTAGGAGACCAATATACTAGTAGTGTTTTTTAAAAATAAAGGTATTTAAAACAGATTTATTAGATACAAAATATATTGATAAGGGGATTTAATAATAGACATTTTAGAATAGGGATATTTTAGAGCAGAAATACAGTAATTAACAATAGAGATACGCTTCAAAATCCAAATAGTATTTACTAAACACAAATGCCATAAATAACATATGATTTTTGACATGGTTAAACTAACCTTATTTTTCAAACAGGCATAACCCCATTTAAATAATCCACTTTCACACAACTAAATTTTATGGAAAACATGAAATTTTACTTAACCCCACTTTTCCAATTTTGTTGAAATCAACTGTACAGCATCGAAATCAGTATAGTCGAATTATCCAAAATAATATATTCGCGTGAATAAAGCAGGACCTTGCAGGACTGTGTAATGGGAACAAATTTTAAAGAGAAAAGACCCTAATTAAGAAATATACAAATATAATTTAAAAGTTTTGTTTTATGGCTCTTAAAATTAAAATTTATAACTAGGTACCTGTGATATATAAGTCAATGACTTACCTTTATCTTAAGGCCTATCCAGAAGCTTGCATAAGAACATAAAACATTAGAATGAGATACCGTGATTGGCTTACAAGATATATGGCGGCACATCAAGCCAATCACGGCATCGCATTGGTTTGTATTATGTTCTTATACGAGGCTGTGGATATTTTTTTGTTATTAGGACAAGAATATATACAGTGCGGTCCAAAAGTCACCCCCCCCCCCTCTTAACTTTTGAACGAGTTGAGATATAGATTTCAAATTTAAAACTCTTAAATAAGACAACTTAAATTATCTTTGAGCATATATTTGATACTTTTATCTCTTAAAATTTGAGCAGAGCATGGGGGGAATTTTTTTTAAATGGAAAGGGGGATCGTGTGATACATGATTTTAAAGCCTTTAAAATTCTCTATATAACCATACATTTTTTGTGCTAAAAAAATAAATTTTTAAGTTTTTTTTTGTTAATTTTTATTTATGTCAACTAAAATTAATTTAAAAGTATAATTTACTTTTTTTCATTATAAAATTAGGCATTTTAAAAAATTGTTTGGATTTTCTAGAGAAATTTTGACAAAAATACCCATTTTCAACCCTATTTTAAACCCCAAAAAAAATGTGTAAAAAAAATAAAAAATTTACAGTTAAATGGAGAATTTTATAAGCTTTAAAATGATGTATCACACGACCCACCTTTCCATTTAAAAAAATGTGCCCCCATGCCCCCCTGCCCAAATTTTAAGAGCTGAAAGTATTAAATGTATGCTAAAAGATAGTTTAAGTTGTTTTATTTAAAAGTTCTAAATTTGAAGTTGATATCTCAACTGGTTCAAAAGTTAAAAGGGGGGGTGACTTTTGGACCGCTCTGTATATATATATATATATATATATATATATATATATATATATATATATATATATACACGTATAACTATCAATAGGAGGCCCGATACATAGCATAGGTGATTCGAAGCCCGGGTTTAGGGGCAAGGAAAAAAGATATATGTGTAACGCTAATACGAGTCCCTATTATATTTTCCGGTCATAGCAAGCCCAAATGCATATTTTTTTGATTTTTCACAGTTATTTGAAGCCCTGCGATGTTGCCAATATTTCCTACTTATAAATTCGATATAATAATTATTTAAGTTGTCTTTGTATGAAAGTTTAACGCTTGTTTTTTAATGATAAATGAATAATATTGTTATAAAAGTAGTTTTTATTTTTAATATTTAAAATGTTTAAAATGTAATGAAACTATTTTGTTTTTTATTAAAAAAGTGATGTTTTGGTCTGGTGTAAAAAAATATCAACATAATTTGGAATAAATAAGGTTAACGTTTATTTAGAAAAATGTTTCAAAGGGGGAAGCCACCATTAAATATTGTCCGATGGGGTTCAAATTTTAGGATGGGGTGCGGGAAGGTCTCTTAAGTCAGCATACAAAATTTCAGCCCGATCGGATAATTTAAAGTTCTCGTTTTTTACCATTCCGCAGAAAAAAATCGTTTCGCAGACGTAAACCAACCCTAAATATTTTCCGATGGGGTTAAACTTTTAAAATGGGGTGCAGGGAGGTCCCTAAAGTCGCTGTAAAAAATTTCAGCCCGATCGGATAATTCAAAGTACTCTTTTTTACCGTTCTGCAGGAAAAAATTATTTCACAGGCGTAAACCAACCCTAAAAATTTTCCGATAGAGTTGAAATTTTAGAATGGGGTGCAGGGAGGTCTATAAAGTCAGCATACAAAATTTCAGCCCTATCGGATAATTTAAAGTAATCGTTTTTCACCATTCCGCAGAAAAAAATCGTTTCGCAGGCGTAAACCAACCCTAAATATTTTTCGATCAGGTTATAATTTTGGGATGGGGTGCAGGAAGGTGCCTTAAGTCAGCATACAAAATTTCAGCCCGATAATTTAAAGTACTCTTTTTTTACCGTTCCGCTGAAAAAAATTGTTTCAAAGGGGGAAGTCACCCTTGAATATTGTTCGATGGGGTTGAAATTTTATGATGGGATGCAGAAAGGTCCCTTAAGTCAGCATAAAAAATTTTATACCGATCGGATAATTTCAAGTACTCGTTTTTTACTATTCCACAGAAAAAAAAGTTTCGGAGGCGTAAACCAACCCTAAATATTTTCCAATGGGGTTGAAATTTTAGGATGGGGTGCAGGAAAGTCCTTTAGGTCAGCATAAAAAATTTCAGCTCGATTGGAAAATTTAAAGTACTCGTTTTGTTTCATTCCGCAGATAAAAATCGTTTCGCAGGCGTAAACCAACCCTAAATATTTTCTGATCGGGTTATAATTTTAGGATCGCGTGCAAGAAGGTGCCTAAAGTCAGCGTACAAAATTTTAGACTGATCGGATAATTAAAAGTACTCTTTTTTTACCCTTCCGCAGAAAAAAATCATTTCACAGGCGTAAATCAACTTAAAATATTTTCCGATCGGGTTATAATTTTAGAATGGGGTGCAGGGTGGTACCTAAAGTCAGCATACAATATTTCAGCCCGATCTGATAATTTAAAGTACTCGTTTTTTTACCATTCCGCAGAAAAAAATCGTTTCGTAGGCGTAAACCAACCCTAAATATTTTCATATGGGGTTGAAATTTTAGAATGGGGTGCAGGGAGATCTCTAAAGTCACCACAAAAAATTTCAGCCCAATCGAATAATTTAAAGTTCTCTTTTTTTACCGTTCCGCTGAAAAAAAAAATGGTTCAAAGGGGGAAGCCACCGTTAAATATTGTCCGATGGGGTTAAAATTTTAGGATGGGGTGCAGGAAGGTCTGCAAAGTCAGCATACAAAATTTCAGCCCGATCGGATAATTTAAAGTACTCGTTTTTTACAATTCCGCAGAAAAAATCGTTTCGGAGGCGTAAACCAACCCTAAATATTTTCCGATGGGGTTAAAATTTTAAAATGGGGTGCAGGGAGGTCCCTAAAGTCGCCGTAAAAAATTTCAGCCCGATCGGATAATTTAAAGTTCTCGTTTTTTACCATTCCGCAGAAAAAAATCGTTTCGCAGGTGTAAACCAACCCTAAATATTTTCCGATGGGGTTGAAATTTTAGGATGGGGTGCAGGGAGGTCCCTAAAGTCACCACAAATTTTCAGCCCAATCGGATAATTGAAAGTTCTATTTTTTACCGTTCCGCTGAAAAAAAATGTTTCAAAGGGGGAAGCCAGCCTTAAATATTGTCCGATGGGGTTCAAATTTTAGGATGGGGTGCAGGAAGGTCTCTTGAGTCAGCATACAAAATTTCAGTCTGATCGGATAATTTAAAGTACTCGTTTTTTACCATTCCGCAGAAAACATCGTTTCGGAGGCGTAAACCAACCCTAAATATTTTCCGATCGGGTTATAATTTTAGAATGGGGTGCAGGGGGGTACTTGAAGTTAGCATAAAAAAATTCAGCCCGATCGGATAATTTAAAGTACTCGTTTTTTACCATTCCGCAGAAAAAAATCGTTTTGCAGGCGTAAACCAACCCTAAATATTTTCAGATGGGGTTGAAATTTTAGAATGGGTTGCAGGAAGATCCCTTAAGTCACCACAAAAAATTTCAGGCCAATCGGATAATTTAAAGTTCTCTGTTTTTACCGTTCCGCTGAAAAAAAATGTTTCAAAGGGGAAGCCACCCTTAAATATTTTCCGATGGGGTTTAAATTTTAGGATGGGGTGCAGGAAGGTCTCTTAAGTCAGCATAGAAAATTTCAGTCCGATCGGATAATTTAAAGTACTCGTTTTTTACCATTCCGCAGAAAACATCGTTTCGGAGGCGTAAACCAACCCTACATATTTTCCGATCGGGTTATAATTTTAGAATGGGGTGCAGGGTGGTACCTAAAGTCAGCATAAAAAATTTCAGCCCGATCGGATAATTTAAAGTACTCGTTTTTTACCATTCCGCAGAAAAAAATCGTTTTGCAGCAGTAAACCAACCCTTAATATTTTCAGATGGGGTTGAAATTTTAGAATGGGGTGCAGGAAGATTTCTAAAGTCACGACAAACAATTTCAGGCCAATCGGATAATTTTAAGTTCTCTTTTTTAACCGTTCCGCTGAAAAAAAAATGTTTCAAAGGGGAAGCCACCGTTAAAATTTTCCGATGGGGTTAAAATTTTAGGATGGGATGCAGGAAGGTCTGTAAAGTCAGCATACAAAATTTCAGCCCGATCGGATAATTTAAAGTACTCGTTTTTTACCATTCCGCAGAAAAAATCGTTTCGGAGGCGTAAACCAACCCTAAATATTTTCTGATGGGGTTGAAATTTTAGAATGGGGTGCAGAGAGGTCCCTAAAGTCGCCCTAAAAAATTTCAGCCCGATCGGATAATTTAAAGTTCTCGTTTTTTACCATTCCGCAGAAAAAAATCGTTTCGCAGGCGTAAACCAACCTTAAATATTTTCCGATGGGGTTGAAATTTTAGGATAGGGTGCAGGGAGGTCCCTAAAGTCACCACAAAAATTTTCAGCCCAATCGGATAATTGAAAGTTCTATTTTTTACCGTTCCGCTGAAAAAAAAAATGTTTCAAAGGGGGAAGCCACCCTTAAATATTGTCCGATGGGGTTCAAATTTTAGGAAGATCTCTTAAGTCAGCATACAAAATTTCAGTCCGATCTGATAATTTAAAGTACTCGTTTTTTACCATTCCGCAGAAAACATCGTTTCGGAGGCGTAAACCATCCCTAAATATTTTCCGATCGGGTTATGATTTTAGAATGGGGTGCAGGGTGGTACCTAAAGTCAGCATAAATAATTTCAGCCCGATCAGATAATTTAAAGTACTCGTTTTTTACCATTCCGCAAAAAAAAATCGTTTTGCAGGCGTAAACCAACCCTAAATATTTTCAGATGGGGTTGAAATTTTAGGATAGGGTGCAGGGAGGTCCCTAAAGTCACCACAAAAATTTTCAGCCCAATCGGATAATTGAAAGTTCTATTTTTTACCGTTCCGCTGAAAACAAATGTTTCAAAGGGGGAAGCCACCCTTAAATATTGTCCGATGGGGTTCAAATTTTAGGATGGGGTGCAGGAAGGTCTCTTAAGTCAGCATACAAAATTTCAGTCCGATCGGATAATTTAAAGTACTCGTTTTTTACCATTCCGCAGAAAACATCGTTTCGGAGGCGTAAACCAACCCTAAATATTTTCCGATCGGGTTATAATTTTAGAATGGGGTGCAGGGGGGTACTTAAAGTTAGCATAAAAAAATTCAGCCCGATCGGATAATTTAAAGTACTCGTTTTTTACCATTCCGCAGAAAAAAATCGTTTTGCAGGCATAAACCAACCCTAAATATTTTCAGATGGGGTTGAAATTTTAGAATGGGTTGCAGGAAGATCCCTAAAGTCACCACAAACAATTTCAGGCCAATCGGATAATTTAAAGTTCTCTGTTTTTACCGTTCCGCTGAAAAAAAATGTTTCAAAGGGGAAGCCACCCTTAAATATTTTCCGATGGGGTTTAAATTTTAGGATGGGGTGCAGGAAGGTCTCTTAAGTCAGCATAGAAAATTTAAAGTACTCGTTTTTTACCATTCCACAGAAAACATCGTTTCGGAGGCGTAAACCAACCCTAAATATTTTCCGATCGGGTTATAATTTTAGAATGGGGTGCAGGGTGGTACCTAAAGTCAGCATAAAAAATTTCAGCCCGATCGGATAATTTAAAGTACTCGTTTTTTACCATTCCGCAGAAAAAATCGTTTCGGAGGCGTAAACCAACCCTAAATATTTTCCGATGGGGTTGAAATTTTAGAATGGGGTGCAGGGAGGTCCTTAAAGTCGCTGTAAAAAATTTCAGCCCGATCGGATAATTTAAAGTACTCTTTTTTTACCGTTCCGCTGAAAAAAAATTGTTTTAAAGGGGGAAGCCACCCTTAAATATTGTTTGATGGGGTTGAAATTTCATGATGGGGTGCAGAAAGGTCCCTTAAGTCAGCGTACAAAATTTCAGCCCGATCGGATAATTTAAAGTACTCTTTTTTTACCGTTCCGCAGGAAAAGATCGTTATTTCCCACTGTGAATCCCACGAGAGTCCGTTAACGGAACTTGATAGACAGTTTTTTTCTTACAATAAAAACTCTTTGAAATATAGAAAATATTTAAAGTTATTTATTGAATTTAGGTATGTTACGTTAACTTACCTTGAGCTTTTAAAGCAAGCTCTAATATCTTCTTAGACCTATTCATTTCTTCTTTAACAAGCACATGACCACAAAAGATTTAGCGCCAATTAATACTACAGTGCTGAACAATTTAAGTTGAAGTAGTCAACAACGTTGCCAAATCTTAGGGACTCATATCATATGACAACTACATAAAAATACATGCAACATACAGTTCTACTGTGTCGCCATCTAGTTCAACTTCCGTGAACACAGGCGCGTATATTTTGATGGGTATTAGAATAATAGGAAGCCCTGGGCAATTTTTCAAGTCTTCTTCTTCTACTATATTTAAGGTCCAATAAAACGATATACACTATAAAAAATTCGAAGCCCAAAACCGGGCCTCGTATGTCGGTAGTGGGCTTCGTATCGCAGGTCGAACATGCAATTTCGGGCTCCCTATTGATGGAATATGAGTATATATATATATATATATATATATATATATATATATATAAAAGTAATGCTTTTATAAACTAATTAAAATTAACAATTTTGTATAATAATTTATACAAATATGGGTCCATAATAATAATAAAGAAATATTCGAAGATCATGTTAAAAGCTAGTTAAAAGAGCCCACTGGTCCAGTGGCTTTTTTCTTTAGAGCTCTTATTTTTTGATTCACAGAATATTTCTTTTATTAGTAACAATATGTCTTGATTGATTACAATTATTATTTAATGAAATCAATTAATCCATCCCGGATGACTTTTAATATACCCATATGGGTATAATAAATATTTGAGCCATTAACGGGTCTTAATAACTAATGTTTTATTTTTCTTTAATACTAGCATAGAATATTCTACTTCTTTGCATCGTGTGAGGTAATAATAATAATAGTAATGATAATGATATTTTTATTTTGCATTTTTTGTAGTGTTAAATCATTATTAATTCGTAATTTTGTATTACTTAAACATCACGGTTCACCTGGGCGATTTTAAATAAAAATTTCGTGTACCCCTACATTTTTTGGACTAAAACATACCTAATGACATAAGAAATCAATTTCCATTTGAAAGAAAATCGTAAAAAATACACAAAGATAAAAAAATGTATTTTTCAGTAATAGGGTGTCAAAAAATTCCGATTTGCGAAATCGAAAACGCTTTCTGTTACTAATATATAATTTTGCAGATTTTTTATTTAAAACTATTTTTTATGCAATTTTAAAAACTTGCAAAAATTAAATTTTCGCGAAATCTTCAAATAATTGGCGATTTTTTCATGTTCTAACTTAAGGGGAGGGGGATATAATTGTTTTAGTTCTTACATTTAGTATTGTTTCTGAATATTACCAAAGAAACCCTATAAAATTTCCTCAATTTTTATCGGTATCAGTTTTTATCATAAAAACAGGTACCGATTTTTTTTTTAAGTTTGAGTGCTTTGAGCTACCTTTAAACATTTATCGATTTGGCTCATTTTTAAGTGACCACTGTTTTTTACTAAGGAGCAACTTTTAAGCCAGAGAGCGTTTTTGATTTTGAAAATCGCGATTTTTTGACATACCTTATTACTCAAAAAAACGTTTTTTTATCTGTCTAAAAAAGTGTATCTTTTATGATTTTCTTTCAAATGGGAATTGATTTCTGATGTCATCAGTTATGTTTTAGTCCAAAAAATGTAGGGACGAAATTTTTATTTAAAATCGCCCAGGTGAAACGTGACATATAGCTTTTAATATACAGCACGTTTAACATTCGATTGGACATTGTAAAGCATATAGACCAATAGAAGTGACATCAACGCATGTACATCACGTAGACGCTTGCGCGTGCTTTTGATCGGCAAAGCGGAGAAGAAGGGTGCATTTGGCCTTGCGCGAAGTCGCTA
Organism: Brachypterus glaber; assembly: GCA_958510825.1. Classification (NCBI taxonomy): domain Eukaryota; kingdom Metazoa; phylum Arthropoda; class Insecta; order Coleoptera; family Kateretidae; genus Brachypterus; species Brachypterus glaber. Next base: position 2,312,224 of record OY294050.1, on the reverse strand, counting down.
AGATGCTGTTGCATATATCTAATCGAAAATTAAACCATGGTTTTTAATAACTGCTAAAAATGCGCAGGGAAACTTTTATAATATTAGGCATAAGCTCATAATAATAAAAGCTTACTTCATGTATTTTGTGATTATTTTTATGAAAATGAAAATATGGTATCATCTTTTAATTACTCATTTTCTAGACTTCATAATTAAAAATATTAAGCTTTTATATCGCTAGGCATGGATTTCATTATAATATTCTTCGTAGCTTTACTTTTACTATCTGATTCCATAAAAAAACAATTTTCTTTTTTTATTTATTTTATTAAAAAGTAAACTATAATGCGTAGAATCATAAAACTATTTATAGATAAATTAAATTCTAGTAAAACTGTTTAGTATTTTTGATGTCTATGTATTTTTTAGGAAATGGAAACCATTAAAGAAACAGATGACGAGGACCTTGAGGAAGGTGAAAATTTAATCGATCCCGAATTAGCCAAAAAAACAATCGAACAATTGACTAAACCTTCAACTGTTTTAACGAGAAAAGCAACATTTCCCAGAAATTTTTCCACTATGAGTTTTCTCAATACAAGGCAAAGAAAAATATCAGCAGGTTCTTTAGTGTCCAGTTACTCGAGGCTGGATTTCACAGGATCCAGTATTCAACTACAAATTGTAATTATTTAACAATTTTCTCAGTGTAATTTTCATATATAATTACATAAGAGGCTGAGAATTATGCGGGAAAATTTTACTGTTTTCATGAAAATTTGCTGTCTGGAAATAATTACGACCTGGCGATGCCCCTGGAGTAATTATTTCCTTTGACAGCAAATTTGAATGCAAACTGTGATTTTTTCCCGATAATTTGAAGAATCGTGTGTAATTCGGAAAATTATTTTTTAACGATTTATAATATGTCAAACTAACTTTTATATATTTTTTTTTCGCAAAATGATATAAATTGTTTTATTCAATACATACAGATAATAAGACAATTACCAGCTTTATTTTAAATAGATAAACTCAATAATAACCAACTCGGGGCTTTTACTTTATTGAGTGGATAATTATTTATTTTACCCACTCAACTGTCACTTGTCAAATTATTTTCTTGTAAATGTCATTAAATATGAATTCTTAAGAAATATATTGGATAAAACCTTGTATGGCACTCATGGGTAAACCGATATTGCCCTCTCGAAAATTAACCTGCTTGACTGACGCCTCGCAGGTTAATGGGCAATATCTAACTTTACCCACTAGTACCATCAATAACTATTATTACTTATCTTAATATTTTTACAGGCATATTCTTTAATTTAGTTAATTTAATTCTATTCTCAATTGCTAAACTAAAACCTTTTTTGTCCATTTTTAAATTACAAATTACGGTTCTGTCAATAATTCAGTCACTTACTGACTGGCGCGGTACCACGCTAGCTTAGGTTTTGGATAAATTTTTAATAAATTATACAGCTGTATTAATGGTTGCCTATTCACGTGATCACACAACTTATCTTTTCATAGGACTTTTTTACAGTGTATTTTTTTTTGTAGCAATCAGAAACCGATGATTTTTGCAAACCAACAACACACCTTCGCAGAAACATGAGTTACCCGGCTGTGCCAATACAGGCGAAAAAAGCCATGAAAGATTTCCATATTGACTTTGAATTCGAACCGCCACCAAAGAAAAACACCTGGCAAAGAATCGTAGACTTTATGGATTTTGATCTGCTTAAAGACCCCGTATATCTGAACCTTGTATTTGGGTTATCTATTTTCTACGTAGCTGAACAAAATTTTAAGTTGGTAACTCCGTTTTTCTTGGGAAAAATTGGTTTTGAGAGGAGTCAGATCGCTTTGTTTTTGTCTGTCCAAGCCCTTACGGATATCATGGCCAGACTGATACTACCACCGATTTGTGATAGACTCACAATTTCAAAAAGAACCCTGTTTTTGGTTGGAATTATTATTTTGGGAATTTGTAGATCAGGTAATTATCTCAATTTTCTCTTAAAAAGCTTCAAATTTACAAAATTAAACAAAAACTGAATTTATTATTTTTTTGTTTATACTTTTCTTTTTATTTTATTTTTAAATGATACAGAGCTACATGACCAAATATTACTTGTGTTCTCAAAACAAGCTTTATTTTTTATAAATTTTATCTTAAGGACTAGCTCTAAAGCAAATTAAAAATAAAATGATGCGTTTATCTAAAAAAATATAGTCTTTAAGATAAAATATATTTATTTTGTTGTTTTTTTATTTTTTTATTGTCTACTGTCATCTATTTGTATTAATGTACTTATGACTTTCTGTTGGCAGCTGAAGGAGCCACATTTTAGGTAACCAAAACCAAAAAAAAAATCCCAGCCATTCAAAGTAAGCTTTCAATCGAAGGGTATTCCCCAGAGAAATACGGTGTACACTAGTTTATCTATTTAAGTTTCATAATTACGTTTTTTTAGTATTTTTTTGGGCCATAAAAAGCTTTTTTGTAAAATAATTTTAGTGTTTTTTTATTTATTATAAAACAGTTTTGAGGATTTTTTTATTTAAGTGAAGGTGCTCGGCTGGTACACTCATCTCATAAAACTCGCCGCAAGCGGCTCGTTTTATAAACTTGTACTCGTGCGCTAAAAACGTATGTTATGAAACTAGTACTTTAATATACTATTTCCTAATTCCCGGACTCATTTCCCCATATCCCCATAATTTCCGTAATTCTTAAATTTCCGCATCTTGTACACCAAAAATTCCCTGCGGGATACCCCTCTCTTTCAATTGTACTTTTATTTTTTTATTAAGGCCCCTTTTTTAATAATTCTCAGCTGTTGTTTTGTCAAAATATTTTGTAGCTTTTACATTACCATTTTCATTGACATTTATTATTAATCTGTGCTAATATTTCTTTCTATTGTTTTCCAGTTTTGGCTGAACAAACCGAGTTCACATGGATAATGGTATGGTTGGTAATATGTGGATTTTTCCGAGGAGCTGCTCTCATTAATTTTACCATTACCATTTCGGAATATGCCACCATGGACAAATTACCAGCAGCTTTTGGTTTACATATGGTTGGAAAGGGATTGTTTGTGGTAGTATTTGGTCCTATTCTTGGTGAGTGTTTTTAATTATCCATAAAAAATAATTAGCTTTGTTTTACTAATTAAATATTGCTAAATATTTTATTTTATTAATTTTTGCCTTGTGCTAAGACATCTTCAATAGCAATATCACTAGCATCAGTAAAAATATGTCTAAAAATCAACGAACTAATAACTCTCCTCTCTAGAATACGCATACCATTAATATAAAGTATCGCCAACATTTCGGTTTGTTTGTAAACAAATATTAGGTATATTTAGGCCTGATCAATAACAATTACCAGTAACTGTTATTGTTGTCTCTGTTAGAACAAAGCTGTACAAGTAAGACCGACAAATGTATATGTTGGCTACGTTTTTGTCAGTTTTTACAAATGAAATGCCTATTCTAGAGAGAAGAGCTATTAGTTCGTTGGTAAAAATCTAAATCTAAAAATCTAAATAATTACAACAAATCTTTTGTTTGACTTTAAAAAATTAAAAAACGATAAACTATTCTTATTTGAATTCAATTGTTGTTTTGATGAAATCATAAAATACTATTCGTAATTTTGTTGTTCATGTAATATTTTGGCGGAAAATCTAAACTATTAGTTTTCACTGTTTTTTTTTGTGTTATCTTGTACCGTATGACATTTTTTAATATTACTATTTTATTGCAGGTGTTATTCGTGACAAAACTGACAGTTATCCAATCTGTTTACACTCACAGACATTTTTGATTGCTCTCTGCGCCATTGCTTGGGGTATAGAATACATTATTCGTTACAGTAAAACTAAAGATGCAGATTCTGACACAGATACAAGTACGGCATAAAATTTGACAATGTTATGCATGAACGAAACAACCCAGTATTTAAAAACAGTCTTTTTAAGTAACTGAGATTGTGGATTTATGTCTTCAGAGCTAATTTGTGACAGAATTAATTTATTTAATCGAAAAGCCAAATTATTAGTATTACTAGAAGCATTATTAGTATTATCTAACATAATTACTAAATGGAATTTAATACTAGAAGATTTCAATGGATGTACTGGTTTTTCAGCCAACAGATAACAACTTGTGTATTTAGAATAGGATTTTGGTTAAAAGATAAATAAAAAAAAATAAAACAAATTACCAGTAAACAAATATTAGTTAGCTTAAAGAAGAATTATTACAACTGGTAGTACAAAAATTAAATTTCATACACTGCTACCGATTTATTCATAACAATTCTTTGATGATACATTCGAATTTGAGGTAGATATCGGCGCCAAGATCAAGATGGACTTCACCAATTTGAGTCCAAGATCTTGGCAAAATACCAAAAATAAACAATACGTCAAAGAATCAGCAAAGTTAACTTGGCAACAAGTCCAACTTCTACAGTTGGATAATGAGTGAAACAAAAGATAATATGTATGAATGTATATTGGTATAAGTGAAAACCTTAAATACTACAAACTACCGCATAGTAATAATTCTTCCTATACACTTTATTTATTTAGATGAATTTTTGGCGACATTTACATAAAAAAAAAACAAATAAAAATTAAAGCGTTTTTAACCAACAGTTTTTTATGTGATTTTTTAATCATGAAAAGTGATTAAAAATAGAAGTAATTACAAATATCTTTAAAAATATTAAACAAATTATCCTCTGTTAAAAGAAGAATTTATAATGCATTTTAATACATTAAGAATTTGTAACCGTATTAGGTACCAAAAGATTTGGTATAAATGGAATCCAAAGGAACTTTAGTTTTTGAGTACAAGTTACTGTAACAATAACAGAACAACGTTATGTCTAACTGTAACAACTTGCTTTTAATAACTGAAGTTGCTTGGGTATGGAATACGGTAACCATTCCTCATAAAATACTAACTCTCCAATATTGATGTACTGTAAACAAATAGTATTAGTAGAAATAATCCCTATACAAGTAACTATCCACTTTTAATTTTTCTAAATACCTTGTATACAAAATTTATAGAGGGCATGGTTTTAAAATTTTATCTATGCCAAAATATAAAAATTCGAACTTAAGGCATATATACTTTTAAAAACCCTGTATACTTAACTTGTAAATATATCAAATGTTAAAATAATTTTCATCTATATATCGTAAATTTTGTTAATTATCGTACATTTTCATGATAAACTTAATAAGTACATAATTATATGGGTCCCTTCAATATTCATAACTTGTTAACAATAGGGGCTATCGACTTACTTATTATAATACGAACTGTTACTTAAAATTTGAACGTAAGAACAAAATATTTATTTTAATTTTTTTTTATATTATAGTATTATTTATTATAAAACGTTTAATTATATACAGGATATACATGTGTGTACAATATAATACATATTCGTGGCTTTAAAACACATTTTTAGCAATCATGATATAATTTGAATTAAATTATATTATGTGTTTGTATGTCATAGATCACCAAGTAGTTTAGTTGTAGTAGTGCAGTTTCTTACTTTTCACTGCGTAGATACTTTTGGAACGAATCTCGAACACAAAATTTTAAAAATTGATATATTCTGTATATAATTAAATTTTATTTAAAGAGATCTGTTTTACAGACAGTCAAAAAAACATATTTGCCAAATATTAGTTTAATTTTTTATTTTAATTAATTCAATTTGATTAATACAATAGAGAATAGGAAACTAAATAGATAAAACTTATATTTTATTTTTAACCTTTAAAAGCACTTGTTGCTAATAAAAAAATATGTTCGTTAACTATTTACATGGCGCATGTGCCAAAACTACATATTTTAATTTACCGTAATGACTGAATATTCAAATAAAATTAAATTATTTTGAATGTTAATTTTGACAAACATGTTTAAACTTATCTAGGGGTTTAAAATATTTAAAAATATCAATATTTGGTAACATTACAGGGGCATCTGACTGCACTTAAATATAAAAATATATAACTTTGTACATTTTAAATCATTTATGTAAAGCCATAATATCACGGTTTTGAAAAATTTTAATTTTGGGAGTTGATAATATTGAATTGCAGCCTAACAAGGATTAAGGCTTACTTATTCCATAATTTTAAAGTTATTTATTCTATTCTCTACTAATTTATAATATTCTATTATAATTATAAATTAAAAATGATTTTTTTATTAGGAATATAACTATTTAGTATTTTAAATACAGCATTTAATTATATTTTATTTATAAAGTAAATTCAAATTCGGCAAAATTTACTTAAATTAGTAGAATATAATTAAAAAATCAAATTCAAATTATTATAAAACTGTTTTTTTTTTTATATTATAGATTTATTTTATTTGAATTTACAATAAGCCGTTTTTTTTAAAATAATCTATAAAACCAAATCTAAAATTTATGTATCAAATTAATTTTATTTAACCTTTATTAAAAAAAATAGACCTTATTTAAAAACTAATGTTATCTCTTTAGCAATAATTTGAATAATTTTTTTACAGTTTTATTTGATTAGTTTGATTAGTTATTTAAGTCTTTTTGAGATTGGTAAAAATATATTTACAATAAATCGTGTCTTTAAAATAAAAATATGAAAGGTGCATTTAAAAAATATATTTATTATAATAACGCCTATCTCAAAAAGAACTAAAAAAAATCTGAAAAGTTAGATTAGAAAAACCTGATAATGTAATTGAAATATATTTTTTTTGTATCTGTTTAAAAAGAAACTCAGTAATTTAGTTTTATTTTAAACTATTTATCCATTATTGTTTAGAAGTATGTGATTGTTATGTGTAATTTTTTTAAACAATACATCTAGGTATCATACAACGAACTAATAACTCTTCTCTCTAGAATAGGCATTTCATTTGTAAAAACTTACAAAAACGTAGCCAACATATACATTTGTCTGTCTTACTCGCACAGCTTTGTTCTAACAGAGACAACAATAACAGTTACTGGTAATTGTTATTGTTCAGGCCTGAATATACCTACTATTTGTTTACCAACAAACCGAGATGTTGGCGATACTTTATATTAACGGTATGCGTATTCTAGAGAGTTGTTAGTTCGTTGGTATCATACAATCTGGAATCTATATATTTAAATTACAAATATCTTCCATTTAAATGTCCAAAAATGTGTGTACTAGGAATAATTCTTATTAACATTGGATTATTTTAAATTTAATGATTTTTTTTATTATCAATTATTATACAGCATACATTATATTTATTATATATATATTTCTTTAATTTAAATCTATATTTTCAGCAAAAATTTTAAACAAAGCGTGTTAATTGAAATTAAACTTTTAATTAAAAAAGAGTTTGATAATATTAAGTTCAACTAAGGGTGAAATATTTTTCACTTTACTGCCGCTAATGAGGGCCAAAAAATATCGTTTTTTAGCTCTCTAGAACGTAGAGCCTAGATCAACAAATTTATAGTCAATTTTTAAATTAAAATTAATAATAAAATTATTAAAATTTTTATTTTTTTATCATTTCTTTGTCCACAAAATTGAATGATAACTTCACATTTGTTTTTAATTTTTTTATTGTTCTTTAATAATAATAATATATTGTTGACCCAGGGTAAATAACATCTAAGAAGAAATATGAACATTAAAGAACTTATGTTAACCCATTCCTAATTATTATACTGTCAAATTAAAAAAAAATAAATAGATAAAAAAAATAAAAACAACTTAAAGTTTTACTTTTCGATCTTTTCAACAAGTTAAAAGGACAATTAAAAGTTCAAAGTTGCGATTAATATATGATATTTTCAAGTTTTATTAAAAAAAATCTATATTTGTTTGTTTTTTTTTACTTGACAGTAAAAAAGTTCATTTGATTAATTTTGTGATAGAATTAGTTACAAGACTGAATCTGTGAAATAAAGAGATATTATAACAAAATTATATTTTAACGCAAAATATTGAATTTGATTAAAATTTAAAATAATTTATGTAATTTTTCTATACCGGGCGATAAAAAAAAATCATTTTACTAATAGATCTTGTTTGACCTTTAAGATAGAGAATTGAAATTTGGAATAAAGATTAATTATAACTATTTTTTGGCATAAAAACAATTGAATATCAATATTTTTAGAACATTTTGAGGTATAACTTTAATGCAAGTTTAAAATCTATCAATCTACCATCTATCTATCAACTGTTAACTGATTTTTTTTCTCATCCAGTATATTATTTTTTGTTTAAGTATATAATAATAATTCTACGCTATGACTTTTTCTTTTAAATAATACCAAGTTTTATTTGTATATACTTTAGGTTACGTTGATTTTTAATATTTGAATAAATGTATTTTAGAAATGTTGTTTTTTGTTTATTTAAGCCTTATAAAACGTTGGGCGCCAGCCAAAAAAAGTATTATTTTTAATTTTTCTTTTTTATTTATTTATTTAATTAGAATATATATTTTAATATTAAAATGTTTTTAGAATTTCTGTGCATTCACCATTTGTTTCCTTGTATTGCGGGTTGTATAATGATAACTCTTGAATACAACGTTTTTGCGAGGTCCTTACCCTTTATATATTCAATATATATTGTATCTAAATTTAGAGTGGGGGTAAAATACTCTGCGTTTATTTATATAGTAAATTTTTAGGTTATGTCATTGTTGCTCAAGTAAAAATTTATCCCAGTTAAAATATAAGATAATTTAGTTATCTTTTTAAACTTTAGGTAGTATTTTCCTGTTTATATTTATTCTATTAATTAAATATAATTTTTAAATAAGATGATAACATTTTTCTTTTGTTATCTTTATTACTAAAAACCCATTGTGCTACAAACATTAAGTTATGATTTGATTAGGTACCTAAAATTATCTTTACCTGGTAAGTTTACACTACATATTCATATAACAAGAATCCAATAAATTAATGCATATTTTGCATTTAAGACCTTTGGTGACCTTTTTTGCAACGAAGTATAAATAAAACAATTAAAAGATAATATTCCAGTCCAATAATTAATAATATTGATTTATAAATTAATATTTTTTGTTATTTTTGTAGCTAAAAAATAAAAATAAGACCTATAAAAAGGCTGCTTTTTAGGTATAGGCAGTTGTAAAAATAGGTGACATAAATATTTAACAAATTAAATGGTAAAGAAATCAATAATCAGACTGAAATGGCCCAAAATGATATTATTATTAATGGATACTATCCACCAGATGGGGGTTATGGATGGGTAGTGGTGGGCGCTATTATCTTAATAAATGTAAGTATTTTATTGTAGACTATTTAAACTTTTTAATAACCTAAACTGAACACTAAAATAATTGTAATTTAGAATAAAAACCGTTTGCCCCGTTTCGTGGTATAACTACATACAACGAACTAAGAACTCTTCTCTCTAGAATACGCACATCGTTAATATAAAGTATTGCCAGTATCTCGGTTTGTTTGTAAACAAATAGTAGGTATATTCAGGCCTGAACAATAACAATTACCAGTAACTGTTATTGTTGTCTCTGTTAGAACAAAGCTGTGCGAGTAAGACAGACAAATGTACATGTTGGCTACGTTTTTGTTAGTTTTTACAAATGAAATGCCTATTCTAGAGAGGAGTTATTAGTTCGCTGCCTACATAATATTATTTTTTTTTAGGTATCAATATTAACTTTGGTACAAAATTTTGGAATTATATATGGCACTGACTTAAAAGAATGGGGCGTAAGTGAAGCTCAAAAATCATTTCTATTGCATCTACAAAGTTCTTTATTTTGCATTTTTGGTAAGTAATCCAAATTAAGCCTAAAAATCAATATTTTAAAAGTTAATATTTGTGAATTTGTGAGTAAATTCGTCACTACCAAATGACAAAGGGTCTGTTTTTTGTCAGACTTGTCATCATCTTGGCGCTGATTAGTAAACTCAGCGCAGAATCTGTCTGAGTTGATGTTTATTTGTTTTTTGTTGTATGGTTGGTAGAATAAATTAAATTCCCTATGTAAGGTTGGTATCAAGTTTCAAATTCATTGTCAAAACAAACATTATTTTGACGTTTAAAGAAAGAATCCAAATAATTATTGAAAACCAAGAAGAAATTACAAGAAAAATCTTTAAAAAGAAAACTAAAGTATCAATTTACAAATGTTTTGTAAAAATTAAGCAATATAATGCAGTGTTTAATAAGGGTTTCACAGTAAACGATTTGGAATTTGTTTTTGTCTAGTTAACATAATACCGTTCATAATTTTATTTAAAAAACATAATATTATAAATAAAAAAACTTACTTTTATTATAATTTTGACCAAATTTCCACTTTTTAAAAACTTTCTATAATTATTTGTAAGACGTAACATGACAGTTATTTTAATCTAAATGTCAAAAATTATCAAAAGCACAATGCCTAATAAAAAATATCATTAAAAGTCATTTATTTTCAAACCTCACATAGATAATGCGCCGAGTTTACAATGGTATTCTATAAATTTAAAACCCCTAACTAATTTACTAGCAACAATCAACAACAATTAACAATTTAATTAGCACAAATTAACAACAATTTAAATTAAGGTTGAAATTAACTGATATTTTTATACAATGATGTAATTTTTATTATTTTTAGGACTATTTATGAGCCCCCTATTAAAAAAATATAGTTTTCGATATGTCTGCTTCCTGGGAGCCTCCATTATGTGCGCAGGAGTATTTTTAAGTAGTTTTTCTAATTCATACATAGCCCTAATATTTTCCGTATCTGTAATAATGGGTAAGAATTTGTTCTAGTATACAATATGCGCAAATGAGATCTTCCGCACTTGCCTGTAAATAAATTTGTACATTTTTTTTAGGAATTGGCCAGGGTATACTTATGCCAGCTACTTACATCGCTACTAACTCGTACTTTAAAGAAAAACTGACTCTGGCAGTTAGTATATCTGTAACTGGCGCTGGATTTTCGCCTATTTTTATGCCAAAAATTTGTGATATTTTACTGGACGTTATAGGAAGAAAATATACAGTTTTAAGTTTATTTCTTTTTGCTCTGACGGCATTACCATGTTGTTTGTTATTAAAACCTCTAAAGAAAATAGAAAAGGAAAATATTATGAAGGAAGTAGAGATGGAAAGGAATGTAAGCCACATTTTTTTATTAAGCTTTTGTATATTTATATAGGGAGTCTAGTTTATGGCAAAATATAGTCAAAAATTATATAATTGTAATGTATATAATTGTTTGGATGTAATTGTTTCTAGGAGTTTAACTGAAACCTTATTTGTTTTTTTTTTGTAGGGAGACATATATAAATCAACAACGGTTCCAGTAGAACCAAACCACACGTATTTTCAAAAAATATATAAAATTTTTGACTTGGAGTTGCTCAAAGATAGGACATATGTTTTGATAGTTCTTGGACAGAGTATATCATTCTCTTCAGAACTCAACATTGTTTTGATGATGCAGTTCCTTTTGCCCAAATTAGCCCATTTTGAAAGATCGGATGTAGCCTATGCTATAATGCTACAATCAATCGCTGATATCATAGGAAGATTTTTTGTGCCATTTCTGGCACATTATTCAAAATGCCCGCCAAAAGTTAGCTACTCTTTAGCTTTGGTAGTGGCGTCCATCGCAAGAACAGGTACCTACATAATTTTTGTAAAAATAAACGTTGATGTAACGTTAATTTTGATATCAGTTAGTTTCAAAAGGGCTGACGCCTCAAAAATTAAAAAAATCAGGAAAGCTAAAAAGCTGATTTGAGTTCAGATTGAGTTTGTAGGTATTTTAGCATATGAATTTAAATATATTCTTTTATTTACGCCTAGTACTTTTAGTCAAACTATTTTTAGGGTTGGGGCTCTGAAAAGTAAAAGAATATTTTTGTTTTAGATTAATAGGGGGAAAAATTATTTGAGATTCAATAATATGTTGAGTTTATGTGAAAGGAAACAATTTTTACTCACAAGCATAGAGAAAAACGTTTTTTATATACCTTATAAAAAGTTGCAAAATCTATAATTTTTCTTTTCTTTAAAAGTTAAAAAAGTATTTCCTTTTTAACCTAGGTTAGATATGAATTCATATCTAACCTGTTTTTTAGCCTTTGATTATACCCAACGAACTAATAACTCTTTTTTCTAGAATAGGCATTTCATTTGTAAAAACTGACAAAAACGTAGCCAACAAATACATTTGTCTGTCTTACTCGCACAGCTTTGTTCTAACAGAGACAGCAATAACAGTTACTGGTAACTGTTATTGTGCAGGCCTGAATATACCTACTATTTGTTTACAAACAAATCGAGATGTTGGCGATATTTTATATTATAGTTATTAGTTCGTTGGTTATACCTCAGATGGCGAAACATCGTATTGTCTGTAAACAGCTGTGGTTTGCGAATAAAATAACCTTTTTTTTCTACAAAAAACAATAAGAAATAATATTTATTTATATATTATATGGTTCATACCGAGACTAATAATTGAAAATAACGAGTCACTTATTTAAATTATTATTTAGTTGAAATTTACATTTTCTTATTAGGTTAGAAATATACTATTAAAAAGATAAATTACAACTTACTTGTCAGTGCCACTATAACTGGGTAAAACAGGGTAGAGTACCATGTACATTTACATGACACCTTTACAAAACATTGAAAAACAAATTAAATTAAAAACCGCAAGCATGGTTTTGTATATTTTGACAGACAGAACAGATAACAGATCTGAGAAAACATTGAGGAGCCAAAAACAAGAAATCACTATGAAAAGCGCGCTCAATTTAAAAATTATTTTATTTAAATTAAGTTTTTTAAGATAATTAATAACTAATTTTTGTGGGTTAAAAGGTAATAAATTATTTCACTATAATTGTGAATTGTTCTCGGGAATTAATTGGTGATTTTTTTAATTAATTTTAAATGCAGGCGTGACTCAAGGATTTTTTTTTGGGGAGGTTACCTTATTTTGTTGTTGTTTTGAACGCTACGTTAATGTTGTTTCTTTTTTTTAGGATTGACATTTTTCTATGATAAGCAGATATTAGTCTATATTTGCTGTACCATAATAGGTTTAACAAAAGGTTCTAGGGCAGTTTTTCAATCAGTAATAATACCAAAATTTGTGCCATTGGAAAAACTACCAGCTGCTAATGGAATAAATATGTTAGCTACTGGTGTGTTTTCACTGATTATAGGACCCATATTGGGTAAGTAAATAAATTTTTTAGTAATAATATACTCTTAGGAATAAGACGACCGTCATACTATTGTTTACTGGTAATTTTTAAATTAAATTATTATTTTTCTTCAATTATTTAATACAAAATGTAGCACTTTCACGACTAACTAAATATTCTAGTAGTTTATTAAAAAATACCCAGAAAACACTAGTACGAAGGCCACCTATTAATTGGCAGAATTTTTATATAAAAAAATTAAAATCTATATTATATTTTTAGGTAAAATTCAGGATGTCAATAACTCTTATATTTATTCCTTACACGCTGCCTCAGGGTTGTCTTTAATGTGCGTTTCTCTATGGATTATCGAATATTTTTTAACCAAAAATTCCAAAGAACAAGTCAATGAGGACATTAACGAATAGACTGACTAAATACTTTATTTATAATAATTAATTAATTAATTTTAAATTTTAACAAACTATATAAATAAAAAAGAGTTTTTTATACTTACAATATGGTTTTATTTATGTACAAAAATGTTTATTTAAAGATTATAAATAATAAAGGATAAATGAAACAATTAAAATCAAGGTTGATAAATAGTTTATTTATATGTTGGTTACAACTGTAATAATAATAATAATAATATCTAATGGCTATATTACAAAGAAAATTTTAAATAAATAAATAGGTAACAATATAAAAAAATTAAATAAATACGTAAATATACACTAATATACATTTTAAACAATATATTGGCAGTTTTAACTACACTATCACAAATAAATATATTTTCAAAACTAGGAAGCTACATTTGTAAAATAAAATATATACATGTTATGTATACAATATACATAGTATGTATACATTGTAAAATAACACTAGTTTGCGTTTTCTTCTTTCATAGTTTCATAGTTTCTTCTTTAATTTTCTTGACTGCAGATTTGCATCAGTAAGAAAAATACGATAAGAAAATCTGCAAAACTCTTGCAAACTAGTGTTATTTTTCAAAACCATTAAAAATTTTATTTTAAATTAAATTTATCTCTAAAAAATATGCAATGGTTTATTTTCTTTTTTAATTATTTTATTTGTAGGTCTTGGCGCCTAAAAATATTACATAAAATTTAGTTTTTGAGTTACATGTAATGTAATTTAACTTAAAAACTAAAATTATTTTGCTACAACATATCAAAAATCAGTTAAAAAGTGCATTTAAAAAGAATTTTTTAAGTAAAAGCAGCGTTCAAAATTAATACATTGATGTTTTTTTTTTCAAATAAGCAGTCTTTTATAAAACACAGAATAGGATGATAATAATAGCTAAAATTGTGATCCCCTCATTTTCTTCAAATTATGATATGCAGGATGTATTAATTTAGAATATTCATTATTTCAAATCGAAACAAAAAGGCAGTAATTTGTTTTACAATAATGGCAAAATTTTAGTTTGGTGTTCATTTTATGGCATCTTAAATAATTTAAAAAATTATTGATTTTATCCTAATTTTTTCTAATTGACCACTTCACAATTTTTAAAACAAACAATTGCCTAAATATTATGTTTTGAAATATTGATTTACTAATGGTGAAGATCTTAACAATAAATTTGACACATTTAACGTATACATTATGATACTGATCGTTAATAAAGGATACTTTTTGTTACACATAAACATAATCGTGCATCGTCATTATTTTTTTTTGGATATTAGATAAAATATAACATTAACAGAAAAAGAAAAAAAATATATTATTTATTGCTATTTTTCTCGAATGTTATATTCTGTCCAATAGGCCACAAATAATACATTTCCAGTTAATAAAGTCTTGGGTTTTTGAACTATATTTTAGGAATCTTAAACAATATGATTTTTAATATTTTTTTCGTCGTTCTTGTATATGTATAGAACATTGAGTTTAGGCAAACTGTTTTTTTTTTCATTAATAATTTTCTTTGTTTAAACATTTATTTAATATATTACATATATTCGTTTATGTGCTTCTAGAGTAATTTTATATAATCTATAAGCTTAAATTGGGTATATGTGCATTGAAAATATGTTTTAACTCTTTTTTTTAAGAATGCCCTGTAGGCCGAGGCCTGAGGCGCTGTAGACCTGATAAAATATTGTTAAACATTATATAAATTTAAATAGGTTATATAGGCATGTACCGCAAAATGGGAAAAATCGAATGTTTCG
Organism: Brachypterus glaber; assembly: GCA_958510825.1. NCBI lineage: Eukaryota > Metazoa > Arthropoda > Insecta > Coleoptera > Kateretidae > Brachypterus > Brachypterus glaber. The sequence continues at coordinate 2,296,765 of OY294050.1, read as the reverse complement.
AGCAAAACAAAAAAAATTACAATATTCTCAAAAAACATTAGTTTTTCTTTATTTTTCACACCATTTTAAGGAAAGTTTTCTACGAAGGTTCTATTCTATATTTTTCTATATGATAAAAGGTGAAAAAATAGTCTTATGAAAATATTTTGGGATAGATAATAAAGATAATATTTTCGACGATATTATAGATTGCCATTTTGTTGTTAATTATAATTAATAACTACAATTAATTATAACTAAATAATTAATAGTTTATTACCTATGTATTATTTTGTGGACATACTTATTTGATGGAAGGATTGTTATTTATTATTAGATTTCTTAAATACAATTCTTATTATTTTTTGGTCGTTGTTTGAAGCCATTGTTAAAATTGTCTTCTACAAAAAAAATGAAATTTTATGAAATTAAATATAATAGTTAAATGATTTTTTCCCGTAGTATAATATTGTAGGTTAGGTTTTTGGGGTATCGGGGGTATTCAATTAAAAAACTTCTTTTCTCTAAATTGTGACGTTTCGATAGGGCCTTTCTATTGTTTTCGAACAAATTAAAATTCAAAGTCTCTCATTTGTCAACACATCTACAAACATTTTACCATAAAGTTGGACGTTATACATCCTATTTTAAATACATAAATACAATTTTCTACATAAAATTACAGATATTAACATTGACAGGTTAAAATTTTTTCTTCTTCCAAGAAGGAAGAAGAAAAAATGTTTATATCTGTAATTTTATGTAGAAAATTGTACTTATGTATTTAAAATAGGATGTATAACGCCCAACTTTATGGTAAAATGTTTGTAGATGTGTTGACAAATGAGAGACTTTGAATTTTAATTTGTTCGAAAACAATAGAAAGGCCCTATCGAAACGTCACAATTTAGAGAAAAGAAGTTTTTTATTTGAATACCCCCGATAGCCCAAAAACCTAACCTACAATATTAAACATAATATTACGTTTTAGACTGAAATTATTAGTTTTGCATGAATTGATTCTTGGCTAGGAATAGCTCAGACTTTTGGAATGATAAATTCGTCTTTTCAATATTTAAACATTTTAGTAGTATTTTTAGATATTCGATATTCTCCCTGTAAAATTGCATATTTCGATGTTTATTCATTTAATATACAAAGTATTTTACATTACACCGAAAAAAACTAACGAAGTCACTTCTCTATAAGTCAGTTATTAAAATTTGATATTTATACCGATATTAAAAAGTATTCTACCAATAATTTTGGTTTAAAATTTCCTAATGTTCCTCCTTCGATATGAGAGATATAAGATTTAAATATGTATAAAATTTTTGCTAATACACAATATTTATATATAATATAGATGAACATACCGATCAAATAAAAAAAGATAGCGTATGCATACAGTAATTAATAGGTTCAAAAATCCCTTAGAATTAAATCGGGTGACCTGGCCGGCCAAAGTAGTGATACACGCTGAGCTACTAATTTTTATTTGATCGGAATATCTCAGTTTTATTTAATTTTCTAAGTTGGTTACACTTACTGTTTAAGCCCAAATATTATGGCACTATTGTTCATATAAAAATCTACTCACCCTGTTTTTTAAATTATTATAATATTGTAAAAAAAGTCTAAATTATATAAAATGAACACAATCAGTTTATTACCTACATTGATAAATTAGAGAAAATGATCTTTCTTTCTACTAAATACGATCTTTTTTTTACTGATAATTATATTACTCAGAACCTTGTTAGTTGAAATTGAGTTAAGTGAGATTTCTGAGACAGTATAAAAGAAAGAAGCCCACGTATAGGATAAAATTAAATATATAAAAAACTGTTAAACTTAAACTTTTTATAGTCAGTAGACAAACTATTAAAAACAGCCGGTTTCTTTCCTGAGATCAAATTAAAAAAATTAATGCTGGTGTTTTTTTTTAACTATTTAAACAAATAATTACACTAAAAAATGGATAGAGGAAAATTTTAATTATGAATTGACAAAAAGCCTCTAAGTAAACTTAAAGGTTTAGCGTAATTTATTTAGTTTAGAACTATAAGTAAATTTAGGTAAATTTCCCACATTCAAATAATTAAAAATTTAATAAAAACCTAATAAATAAATTTAAAAATGTGTCTCGGGCGGCTCTTCAATATATTTACAAGTAAACGGATTTAAAAACCAAGAACAAAAGGACTTGTCATGTTTATGCTTACATTTGCCTTTTTTGCCAGGCAAATGTGAATGTCTAGGAGGCTCTGAATCTATACTTGAAGACTCACTGTCCCTTACTACGCTATCGTACCCACTTTCGGCCCTCCTTGAAATAGCCGCGGGACTGTGTTTCGAAGTTCTCGGCGTGGAATCATGTCCACTATCGTATCCTTCTGACTTGTGACTAAGCTTTAAAGCCGTTACACTGGTATCCAAACTTAATCCTGCCCTGTTCAACCTATCAACAGCAGGTAGATGATTTATAATTGGTCTGGAAGGTTGGACAGTCACCAGATCTTCAGGTATGTTACGTTTCGACGCTATTAAAGGCATCCTCATGGCATTTTCATGAAGATTTGGGTTAGAAGCGCCATCTGGATTTCTTAAATTAGTTAGATTGTCTTTGTTGTATCTGCTATACCGATGAAACCGGTTTCCTATATGATTTTGAGCTGGTGGGGGGTTGAAACGTGAAATATCGTACGCACTGGATGAAAAATATGTGTCTGTGTACCAGTTTTGAGCAGTTGCAGGTCTGGACATAGTAACTTTACAATTCTCGCAGAATTTTTCTTGCATATAGGCTGGTTCACTATATATACTAGTATTATCTTGGTTATCGCCTCCATACAACATATCGTTTAAGCTTAAACTTTCACAGCGTTTTAAAGTCTTTTGTTTTTGATAAGTTTCCGAGTTAGCTACGTTAGCATTGGCCAAACGTTTCGTAAATAATTCGTGTAGTTTTGCTAATTGGTCAAATTTTTTCTTCGTGGTTTCATCTAAGTTACCGCTTCTTTGATATAGTTTTTCATCAGGATCATCATAATCATCATTATATAAGTTAACTCTGTCAAAATGATGCCTAGGCATAAGTCTTTCAAGGTCAGTGTAAACTGACATGGAATCTGTAAAGGTAGATACAACGGTTAAATTTTCTTGGGATAAAATTCGTAGAGGATGATCTAATAAGTTTTCTTGATCGCTCTCGGGTAAGGGGTTCTCATTTCGACCTAAACATCTAGCTATATCTTCTTCGGTAACTTGAAAGCAGCAGTCTTGAGTGGGTACTGGTTCTAAAGGTTCTTCTATCTCCAAAATCTCATCATCATCATGCAGCGAGTTTTGGCTACTTTGGTAACTATTGTACTCTGCGTTTGATAACATCCTTTCTTTTAGTAACTGATCTAAACTTTCCAGGGAAACTTCCCTACTACTTAAAGGCTGGATCAAGGGCAAAGCTGGAGGCATTTCTACAAACTCTTCTTCATCATCTAGATCATCCTCCAGACTTTTTAACCGTTCTTCTTCAGGAGTTTGACATTCCGTTATAAACGAATTCCTGTTTGGATTCTGTTTTAGACCCGTTCTTATTATCGATGCATCTATTTCTACTTTCCTGGTGTCCAAAGGTTTACAAACATCTTCCTCAAAGCTTTTGAACTGAGTCAGTTCCTTTAAACTATCTTTTTGGCCTTTAACATTAGAGTGTTTTGCTTTGCCATGTATTTGAGTGGTTTGATTTTCCACCCACTGCCTGATCATATTTTTCTTATGGCTGTCCATATAACCATAACCAGTGGTAGTAGCTGCAGATTTCATGGGACCATCTATCCATGTTTCCCTTTTTTTTACGTGACAAACTTCCTTCATCATATGTCTCGCCTCTGCCACCTTGGATTTTGAGATTCTGGGTCCGTCTATCCACTGTTCGTCACTTGCGCCACCTGGCGGGTGTTTGGACATGTCCGGTTTGCTTTTAATTGATGGGTTTCGACAAGGTGAGCCTTTTGGAGAATTTTTGTGAGCTGGTGATGTGTTGTTACTTTGGAACTTTACTGCTGGTTTGTGGTGATGGGGTTTATCTTCAGTCTTTGTGGGAAGTTTTGATGGCTTTTGTTCCGCTATTGAGCCTAAAACAATATTAAAATAGTAATTATATACCAAGGTAGAGAAGACATTTGTTATAGCCGAGCGTATTAAATCCCGAGATTTAAGATTGTGAGGCTATAATAGTCTTCTCTATCATAGTTTATATATTATTTTTTTCACTACATTCAGTCATTTATTCTTATTATTTAACATTTTTATATCAATAATAAACAACAAACATTTTAGTTTGCTGGATCTTAATTAACAGCGCAAAAACAAGTACCATTTGAAATCGCCATTTCTGAAAACAAATGAATAAATTGATTTATTCACTGAAAGTTGACAGTTCTAGGGGGTGGCATTTTGATATTTTTAACATGTGTGAAAATATCGGTAATTGTTTTAAATAAAATGTTATATTCTATTATATTTAATTCATTTATAATATTTGCCATGCTTATTTTTTATCCAATAGTAAAATATTGCATTTTCTCCATTAAAAATTATAAGCAATGACATATGTCTTTGCAGTTCAAGGAAAATCAAGTGGCAGATATCAATTGTTTATAAAATTTACTCCTACTAGGAGAGAAAAAATTATTATTGCTACAGGCGAAGAAAATTGATTTCACAGTCTGAAAACATGAGAAATAATAATAATCTTACCTCTAAGTATTTTGCTCATAGAGCCTCTGTTGTCTCCAGAATTGAGACTCGGTATATAAACCGGCGGATGTTCCCCATCGGTAGCATCATCAGTAGGGCCAACATAAATCACTGTATCCGCTGACAAGTCACTGCTCGAAGGATCAGGCTCACTGCTGGTCTTCCCCGCGTCTTCCCCAGAACTTCCTCCAGAATGATTCCCTGTTCCCACAGATACAAACTTAAATTTCCTCCTCCTCATTCTATGAATTCTGGAGGCTAATTGTACAGTGGTTAGAGTTTCTGCGTAATTTTGGGCATAAGGTGACACGTGGACCACCATTGCCACGTGACAAGTGAGAGAGCTGAGACAGTCTTTGAGTAAATGAGTGAGTTTGTGCTCTTTGTAGGGCAGGTGTTTTTGGCCGTTAAAGATGCCTTGGAGGATGTTGCCCAAGCCTGAAAGGGGTATGCCGCCGCTTGCTTTACCTCGTTCAGAGTTGCCCAGGTCAATTAGATGGAGACGACTTCTACCACCAGCCACTAAAAAAAATAATGCTGCTAAAAAAACAATATATTATCCCATAAATAATAATAAATAAATAGTGTATTATGTATCTAGTATGCGAACCAAGTCTTTAGTTCTAGAGACTGAAGTTTACATATTTGCTGAGCCGGAATCGAGGCAAAAATCAGTAGGGAACACTTATCACGGTTTGCATACATGGTGCTTATTATATTTTTTCTACTACCTAAAGCTATTAACTCCAAATATCAGTAAAAAACATAGTTAAAAAATTATTTTGACGTAGCTGTCAATTTGAAAAATAAGTTAAAAAAAGTTAGTAATTGTCTTTTTTTTTTTTCATTATTCACCGTTGTCAATAAACAATGCTTAACAACGGTCAATAATAAACGAGTTCGCTGTTTTTATTGGTTGTAAAGGTAAACAACAGCCTTGACAACGTTAGATAATATTTAAGATAGCAGCTAATCAGTTATTTTTTACAAACGTTCAAACAAATAATAACTAATGTTTTGTTTTATATTTAGTTATTTCTAAATTGTTAAACAAACTGTAAAATATGAATATTTTATAGACACAAAAGTAATTTCGTTTAGCATTAGAGGGAAATAAATTTATTCATGCATATGAGAAGAAATCTAAAAGAAAATGCTAAAAGAAACAAGCCAAAAAGGTATATAAAAGCTCGCATTTTCTAGTATACTCTTCTAATATCAAGTCTCACCCGAATTTGTTTTTAATTTATCAAAATAATAAATTAATTAATTAATTAATAAATAAATAAATAAATAAAAGAATGAATGAATGAATGAATAAATAAATAAATAAATAAATAAATAAATAAATAAATAAATAAATAAATAAATAAATAAATAAATAAATAAATAAATAAATAAATAAATAAATAAATATATAAATAAATAAATAAATGCAAGAAAGTTTAATACCTGAAAATACTCTAATTTCTATATTATTTAAGACGTTTACTGTGTTACGAGGCATATACACCTCGTTAAATGAAAAACCTTTAATAGAGCTTATAAAAAGTAATTACAGCCTTTATAATTTAGCTTTGCAAACTAAATCTAGTTAAAAGTCACTAGATATAGTGCTGCTGAAGCAGTTGTTACATTTTCGTCATTGGTATTAATATTCGTAAAATTTATGTAAAAAACCACCGATTTATAACCTAGTATCACTTATGATATTACCCCTGATAATACGATTGGTATGAAACAAGTTATAATTAAATTTTTGAAAGTGTTATTTACTAGATATAGTTTACAAAACTTTTTAACAAAAACTTAACTCATTAAAAATATATTAGGTAAAAATATTGAATATTCTCCTGAAAGCTGAGAGGAGTATAAAAAATAAACTAAATATACATCTTTTAAATGTCCCTGATAAGACTCGGATAAAACAGTTTGGCTCTAAGCGACTAAACCAATTTTTCAGCCCAAAAAATGCAGATAACACGATTAAAGTTTCAGGAAAATATCTGAAAATTTTTAACTAGGGAAATTCAAGACGGTTGAAAAAAGGAGGACAAAAAACTGATAAAGAAAAGGACAGGAAAGCTGATAAGAAAATCCAATTACCATAAATTCGGTGTTTTTAATGATTTTGCCCAATTATATTTTTTACTGGGGGATTTTATATTTAGGGCATAACATTTTGATATTTTAATCGTTTAGATTAAGTTCGAATTAAATTAAAATTAATACATTTTATTCATTTTAGTAGATACATTATAGAATATTAAAGTACTAGTTTCATAACATACGTTTTTAGCGCACGAGTACAAGTTTAGAAAACGAGCAGCTCGCGGCTAGTTTTCTAAAGTACTTTATAAATTTTTTTCTATTTTGCTCTAAAATTTAAAAAAACTTACATTTAAATTGATGACTGATTTAGGGATTTTTGTTTTGGATTGGCATTACAGTTTACACCATATTTAAAATTCTAAGGACAAATGATATTTTGATATATTTTATAGTCATCTCTTCTCTTTTTTACTGCAATTAACCAAACCACAATTTTAAGATGGTAAAAATAACCTAAACACAAGATTTTGTAGAAAATTCAACTTTAAAGCGACCTTGACATTTGCACGGAAAACGTCAAGCGTTAGGCCAGGTCTGTTGCCAACCCAAAAGAACAAAAAGTACAGACCTCTTATGGGCCTTTAAGAACACGCAAAATGCATGTGATTATGAGCTTATAAGAGTCGCAAAATAGAAAATAGTATATTAAAGTACTAGTTCAAAACTACTAGTGTTTAAAAAACCTGTACCCGTGCGCTAAAAATGTGTTATGAAATGAGTGCTTTATACTATTTTTTCTTTTTTACTCTAAAATTTAAAAAGCTTACATTGAAATTGTTGACCGATTTAGGGATTTTTATTTTGGGTTGGCATTAAAATTTTCGCTATGTTCTATGAAATTCATAGAACAAACGATATTTTCATTACTTCTATTGTCAGCTCTTTTCTTTTTCACTTGAAGTAACCAAGCCACAATTTTAACACGCTAAAAATTAAGACACAATTTCGTAGAAAACTAAACTTAAAAGCGGTATTGACATTGGCACGGAAAACGCCAAGCGATTGTCTTTTGTCCTGTATTGCCAACCCAAAAGAACAAAAAGTCCAAACCTCTTATAGGCCTATAAGAACAAGTAAAATGCGTGTGATTATGAGGTTATAAGAGCCGCAAAATAGATTTTTTTTAAGAGCTTCATGTTTGATTATATCTTTAGAAAGCACCAAGATGGTGGAACCATCAAAAGTGGCCACTTTTGTATAATAAAACTGTACGAAAAACTTAATTTTTCGCACTAGTGCAAAAAGTAAAATAGTTGACGTTGATTGGTCATACACGGTTGATAAAAGGACGCAAATTGGCTCTCCAAACACAATATTATCTGCCGTTGTCAAGGTTTGTTTACCTTGACAACCAATAAAATCAGTGAACTCATTTATTATTGACAGTTGTTAAGCACTGTTTATTGACGAAGGTCAATAATAAAAAAAAATAAAATAACTACTAACTTTTTATAGCTTATTTGTCAGCTATGTCAAAATAATGTTTAAACTATATTTTTAACTGACATTTGAAGTTACGAGCTATAGATAGTAGACAAAATATCAGTTGCACCACGTATGCGAACTGCCTTAAGTGTTCTCGGCTGATTTTTTGCCTCGACTCGGTCTCAGAAAAAAAAACTCAGTCTCAAACGTTAAAGACTTAGTTCGTATATTAGTTGCATAATATACTATTTTCGTCCTTGTATCATAATATACTATAGTACCTAGTTATAATGTTCCAAAATACAAGATCCCTAAAATCGTGAAAAAATCAAAGAAAAATTACAAAATCGTCGACAAAAAATTGTCAGTATTTGAATCTTTGACACGTTATGACCCTTATCTCGAGCTTCTGCCTAATTTAATCATGTCAAAGGGTTCCCTAATTTACTAAAGTAAGTGTAACATACCTCCCCCTTTTCCAGCAACACTGTACTGATACACATGCAGTGTAAACAGCAGATGGGAATCCCTGGCTTCTTCCCGTGATGAGCACGGCGCCGAAGAGGCCCCAGCTCGGTAGTCTATGGCGGCGTCCAAGTAATGGGCGGCTTTTTCTGCGGTGGGCACCCGCAGCTCGCAATGCGGAGGGTTGTTGCCGAAGAGAGGGTCATCTCTTAAGTAAACTCCCGGAGATTGTTCGCAATCTGTAAAAGAAGGACAAAAAATTAGTTATATGGACAGTATTTTGCAATAAGATTTGAATCCACATTGTGAGGTTGTTGAACATTTTACGTAATGCGTTTTAAAATATTTGAATTAATAATTACAAACTTTTTACATGTTACGATTGAGGCAAATGCTTAATTTTAATTGTTTTAAATATACGTATTAAGAAAAAGTTCGTTTTACATCTCACAATGTGGGTTTACATATTATTTATGACTAAGAAAAAAAGTTGTTGTACGTCGAAAAATCGCGTTTGAAGCTACTACGGTCCTTTAAAAATTGTGCTTTTTTAGGAGACCGTAGCTTCCTTAGAATCGATTTTTGGAAGTACCTGTATATGAGTTTTTTTTCTTAGTTTTTTTAATGTAAATTCACCCTGAATCATTGAAATTTTGGTTTTCAGTATTTTATTATTTAATTTTTCGTCCTCGAAACGTGATTTTTTTAAATGAATTTTTCTAAAAAACGGTTAATCCTACAGTATTACAAAACAGGTACCTTTTTATGTATTTTGACCTAAAGAATCATAAACCAATAATAAAATTACAAAAAAGTTACACAGAAAAAAGTTTGGGACAAAAACTGATATGACACGTTTCGCACGCCCATGGTTAAAATAAGTACTTAAAAATAACATACAAAGATGGCCCAAAAGCAAAACCTCGTTGCTATATCTCAACGAGTTTCTGAGTTATTACATAAAAACCAAAATTTTTTAGCCATGTTTAAAGGGGCTTAGCTCCCTTAGGACGCATTTATAGATATATGTTTACATGAACTTTGTGTCATACTTTCTGATATAGAATCACCCTTAAAATTATTTACCCCATTTCAAATACACCGTGTATAATATATTTTCTTTCAAGAGAACATTTTATCGTAGATATTGAATATAATTTCTTTAGTTAAACAAAATATGTCAAAATAAATCATTTTTGTTTGCTGAAGTTATTATTTTTACGTACCTCACACGTAGAACTGAAATTAAACGAAAGCTCGATAATCCTATGGAGCTTTATGCAAGGTTTAGTTTATATTAACTTCGGTACAAGAACACTACAGCTGCAATTTATGTGAGATTAGATTTAATTAATTTCGGTAATTATTTTAATGTCCCATAGCCTCCCCTTTATTCATAAGTTGGCAAGGTGCACTAAACCATTTTATTACTAGTGTATATTTGCTTTTAGATGCCATAAAACTAGCTAAACATTAAATACATTGCCTATGCTCTTTGCTAAACTGTCATATAAATCGCGTGTGTTGACGAAAAATGGGTAAAAAGTTTTATATTAATTTTAACTATTAGCTTAACTATAGAAATGTCGCAAATATTATAGTTTTACACCAACAAAAACAAAATAACTTCCTAAAAAGAAATGAATTCTGCAGTTTTAGTTCATTTTAAGTTAATTTTTTATTTATTTTTAGTTAATTTTGATCATTCCTTGCCTTTTGGTTAACTTTTGGTTAATTTTCATTTATTAATTAATGTTGCTCTTGTTTGTACTTTAAGGTATATTAACAGTCGTTTTTAGCTCACGAGTACAAGTTTAGAAAATGAGCCGCTTGCGGCGAGTTTTCTAAAGTACTAGTGCGCTAAAAACGTGTTATGAAACGAGTGCTTTATAGTATTTTGCAACATAGAAAATAAATGGTTTTTCTATTTTGCGACTCTTATAAGCTCATAATAAAACGTATTTTGCGTGTTCTTATAGGCCCATAAGAGGTGTGTACCTTTTTTTCTTTTGGGTTGGCAACAGACAAAAGTCTATCGCTTGACGTTTTCTGTGCAAATTTCAACGTCGCATTAAAGTTTAATTGTCTACAAAATTTTGTGTTTAGGTTATTTTTTCTGCATTAAAATTGTGGCTTGGTTACTTGAAGTGAAAAAGAGAAGACATGACTATAAAATATATCAAAATATTATTTGCTCTTAGAATTTTAAACATGGCGAAAACTGTAATGAAAACCCGAAACTAAAATCCCTAAATCATCAATTTAAATGTAAGTTTTTTAAATTTTAGAGCAAAATAGAAAAAATTATATAAAGCACTCGTTTCATAACACGTTTTTAGCACACTAGTACATTAGAAAACTCGCCGCAAGCGGCTCGTTTTCTAAACTTGTAATTGTGGGCTAAAAACGGGTGTTATGAAACTAGTACTTAAATATACTATTAAGAGTTATGGCGACTTAATTAAATAACATAACCACCTTAAAAATTGACAAAAAATGGACAAAAATGGATGAAATTAATAAAATATTTAATATGCGCCGTTTTTGACCTGACACATCAAGCAAGACATTTGTAATAAAAATTCCAGGTTGTTTGAAAAACATCCATCTTTTAAAGTTAAATATTCCAGATGTTTTTGCCTTGAAAAAATGTAAGTAAATATAAATAAAACTTGGAAAATGGGAAAAATGCGTCTTGTAGTACGCACTAAAATTTGTAAAAGCATATCTGACAAAAGATTAAGCGTAAACAAAGGTAAAATGATGTATGAGGTATCAAAAGTGGTGTGCCACGCAATCTATCAAAGTAGTCCGTGGAAATGAAATCTATGAGGGAAACGGACACGGATACGACAACCATGGGGAAGACAGGGGCGCACTATTTTCAAAAATAATTAATATATTAAAAGAGAAAACCCAAAATTAGACACCTCAAAAGTTTTAATTTTCAAAATAATACCAGCCGTGCACTGATAAAAATATATGTAAGAATATTGCCAACGTTATGTGAGATTTCCAGAACATATTATGTATAATTTCATAATAAGTTGTGTGAAGTAAAAGTTTACGGAACATATTCTGTAAAACTTTACGTGAAATAAAATTTTCAGAGCATATTCTGTAAAACTTTATGTGAAATAAAATTTTGTGGAACATTATACTGTAAATTATACTGTAAAAAAATGTGTAAAATAAAATTTTACAGAAAATATTGTGTATAAACTTAACGTTGGCAATATACTTACCTACGTTATGCTCGTGAATAAAGCACGTCAAAAATTACATAATATGTTATGTGAAAATACATAATATATTATGTGGCATTATTTCTAAGTCGTAATCGATTTTTTAGCTACTGAAGCTCTTTAAATAAATTAGTTATCTCATCAGTTAATTCTTTTAAAAATCGTTATGGTGGTAGACCCCAAACTTTAATTTAATGTTAAGGGTTTCAATTTTTATATTCTATATGATCTATTTATATTTGTAATAATACATTAGCATAAGAAAAATTAATGTCTCTGCCTTAAATGTACTGTGGAAGGCCGTGGGTTAGTGGGCTAGGGCGTCAGAATGACAAGCCGGATAGTGTGAGTTCGATTCTCACTGCCTTTTTTAGTTAATTAATAATTTGGCGAAGGCGATAAGTGAAGCGGACACTCCCTATAAAACTGGTTGGAAAGTCAGTATAAGCCCCTGGTTCCCTCTACTACTAGCCCACACAAGTCCTGGACTTAGGGGATGCTTAATTAAGTAGAATAATTTGAGGTTAAACAAACATGTAATGTCAATATCAGTTGTGATGACACGCAATAATTTTTTGAAAAAATATCCAAATTTTGGCAAATTATTACGAATTTCTGTTGTGTTCTGCTCAATATACTTATGGCTTTTAAATACATATAATTAAGTAAAGTTTAAGAAGCAGAAGAAATATTGGCAGCTGTTGAAAAGATAAATGAAGATACCGAAAATTGTTACATTTTTTAATCAAAATTAATGGAGATACCCTAGCACAAGCATAGACTTATTTGAGGCTCTCCATGACGCAGTATGTATTATGTAAATGTAAAATAATAGTATATTATGGATGGATTCTCCATGGATGGATTCTCTCCTTTTTATGGAAGAAATCTTGAATCTTTATCTGTATTTAAATTTCCTATTTATATAAAATTTATGAAAAATATGACTACTTAGTTAAACAATATGTTTGTCCATTAAATTAATTACAAGCAATTAATATTGTTAAACCCTTGCACGAAATATAAAAATAATAAATGTAAAATTTAAAGGATTTTAATTAATTATGCCTGGAAAAACATGTTGGGGTATATAAATGCATTAATATGAATGAAATTATCTACAAAAAAATGCAAATGCGATTAAAAACTATAATACTCTACATTCTAGCGATAAAATTTTATTATTTATCTCACGATATAATTACTTTTTCCATTTATATTATGCTGTGATATAATACGGTCGTTTATACTACAATTTTGCTACTACAAAAAATATTTTTTAAAAGTTGAAATGGTGTCAGAAACAACTAAATTCTGTAACATACTTTAAACTAGATCAGTAATACAACTTAAACACAACTCACAGTATACAGAAATGTAATATGCTTTACCAAATGTTGTTGTTGTAGTATTAATAAACACATTTTGAGTGGGGATCAAAATATACCAGCACCGTCTCTATGTTAGTATGACAACATTTTGTATACAATACACACTTTATGGTATTTAATATCACAATTAAAGTATGGCGATATAAATAAGAAATATGTATTTACAAATTAAACTTTTTAAAATTAAAATATAAATATAATTAAAATTACAATGACATTTTCTGAGTGTAGTTTGGATCTTTGGATATGTTAGTTATTATAAAAATTCTCATTTAAGCATTTCACCTTTTTTTTCCTAGATTAGAACGTACTGTCGTGTAATAAACAAAACACACAAATTAAACAAAACGAAATGCCTTCTTTGTAGATTTTCTTTTGTCATGTTGGAGCTGATATTTGTTGACAGTGGTATTAATTTTCCGCGCAAAATGTACCGCAGCCAACTTGGAAAAACTATGCAGTGTATCCGGCAGTAATTTAATATAACGAAGCGATAATAATCTATTTCAACCTGCAATTCAGACTCAAACCACAGAGCCCCACATGCTAGACTATATTTAAAACTTTGCTTGGTTTTTAATCAGCCAAGATTTAGTCTTCCAAGCTTTCAAACGTTTATTTTATAATGTGTGTTGAATTACTTTAGTCTTAGGGCCACTTGCACCAATTTTATTTTGATCAAGGTTTAATTAATCTGCGTTTAAAAAATAATCTCTGGTTAAATATGTTTGCATTGCACCAATGAAAGTTAAACAAAGTTTAGTTAAACCGAGCACACATCTCTAATTTTAGTGTTATTTGAATGTAGCTAACTTCACATTATTTTGACGTTTGACGTTTATATCATTTGGTTTATTATATTTTCAAAAAAAGCTGTTAGTTATTGACAGTAACTTATTGTGTTATGTGATATTGTGTTCTGTAAGCTAAAAAGTAGCAATGGATATGCCTAAAGAAAAAGATGAAAACAAAAAAAACGTTCGCCCAATTATACTATAAATGATAAAGCTTTATTAATTAAAATTGTGGCACAATACAATAGTGTTATCGAAAACAAAAAAACGGACGCAATTTCGATATTCCAGTTGTTCTTCAATACGTACAAGAATATTGGCCACTGTTTCTTTATATAACCTAAATTTTTGAAAAAATGTTAGATCATCCATACTTTCAAAATAGTTTTGTCGCTCATGATAGGTACGGAAACCATCATCCAATATTTCCAATTCCAACAAGTCTTCATCTAATAAATCGGCTTCTGCCATCATTGCAGGTAATTTCGTAAAATCAAAGAAAAACACTCACGGGTACGAAATGACAGATAAAAACCTAAAGTTAGGTTGTTTTGATATAACCCAGGTTTAAGTGACATAAACCATCAAACTCGAACGATTACATTTATTCTGAGATTAAGACAAATAAACTTGGTTTAAAAAATGGTGCAACAGCGAAACGTCAATTAACTCTTAAACCATTAACTTAATCCGAGTTTAAATCATGTTTGGTGCAAGTGGCCCTTAAAGGCATGTCAATAACGCAAGTCTGATAAATTTCAAGTTAGTTTTCTGCGAGTTTTTTCTTTTTTAAGTTATCTGACTTTGCAGATACTAGTTTTATACTATACGACACTTTAAATTACATCGGCACTTAGTGCTACTAAGAGTGCCGATGTATTGAAATCTTCGCCGAAAAGTCAAAATCTTTGACCACGTTTTTTTTCACATATCTCGACGTTTTAGACCATTCGAAGTAAAAATCAGTAAAACTTTTTTTTGCTTCCGTCTGTCTGTGTCTGCTTAGGTGTAAATTCTCTAACTCCATTTCTACATGAGATAACGACTTGCGGTTTTTTGCATATTGTTTCTTATCGTATTCCGAAGAGCTGATTAGATTTTGGGGGTAAATAAATAAAATAATTAAGGCAATTATTATTGTATTTGGTTAATTTAGCACTTATATAAAAGATAATTTTAAATTGGTCAAAAAATGTTATAAACATTTTCCTAAAACGCATTGTTTTAGAGATATTGGCGTTTAAAGCAGTAAAAGGTTTTTTTAGCATATCTCACATATTTATAACCCGATTTCAAAAAATTATATTTTAAATAAAAGCTCTTTTTAAGCCCTATAAAAAATGTTATATACAGTTTTTTGCTAGAATATAATGTTTTAAAGATACAGAATTTAAAATCAAACAAAACACCTAGTTTGAAATTTGCAAACCAGATGGCTTTAGTGTAAAAATTTTAAGCTTCCATTCATTTTTTTTAAATCAATCAAAAATTGTAATTAATAAGTTCAACTTGCATACAAGTAAAAACATATTTTTATTATTAATTTTAATTATATATTAAGTGTACAAGAAAAGCTAAAGTTTAATATAAATATTATACAAGTTAGTTTGTGCAGTGAGGAGTAGTAGTAAAATTGTAATTATGTTATGCTACCTTGTTCTAATAGAATCTTATTAGTTTTCCCAATAGTGCCGATTTTTTGACAAGGTCCTTGCAACGTTTCATCTAGTTTAGATATTTAGAATGTTACCACAATTAAAGTGAGCTTGGCATATTGTGTTTTATGGCTTTAAGATTATATCCCCTTCGGATTGCTTACCAAAGTTGCGGTGATGGTTATGATTTGTAATGTATTAGTTAAATTATTTACCAACAAATCCAAATGTGTTGGTCACACTGACAGTTACTGTGGTAAACCTAACCTATAAGTACTCTATTTTCTTTGTTCTGTTACGATAAATAGTGGATAGGTTTTCGTCAAAATACAAGAATTACGTTTCTATTTGTAAATAGAAATGGTAAGATATAAAAAACAGAAGATATTAGAAAAGAATGTAATAATAACCAAATGCTATAACTGCTCTCAAAGCACGGTTACAGATTTTAATACCGATTGGTTCAACCACACGTAACCAAAGAATTCCGATATCAAACGGTAAATACCAAACGTATGACCAAAATGTTGGTAACTAAAACGAAAAGCCTTACTGTTTCTGATTGGTTGATATATATGTTGACATTTCTTTTTTAAATCTCCTATATTATTATTTATTTCTAAACTTTCATTGAATCCAAGTATAGGATTTTTTCGACATAAACTTTCAGAATTCAATGTTCTCGTAATAAAACGCATCTGTGACTCCGCCGAACAGACGTGACAATATGTAAGACACCTTGTAACATTCCCCCAAAATCAAGTCGGCGCTAATAAGATATTTCCTGGAGATTCCCCACATCTGTCTCGTACAATACAACTGCAATAACTACGTGACGTGATTTCTTATCGAAATAATCAAATTTATGTCAAATCTAAATAAGGAACTATCTATAAATAGCATCACGAAAATTATTACTTTTTATTTACAAGCATATTATAATATGAACATTACTAGCATTATAAAAAAAAAATATAATTATTCAAAAGAGGTTAAAAATTTCTATTTCACCCCTTAGGGCACATCCACAGGCTCGCATAACAAGCATAATACATAAGAATGCGATGCCGTGATTGGCTTGATGTGCTTTCATGTATCTTGTAAGCCAATCACGGTATCGCATTCTTATGTATTATGCTTTTTATGCGAGCCTCTGGATTTGTCTTTAATGCATCTTAACAATAAATCCTTTAATTTGGATATTAAAGTTAAAAAACTTAGACCTGTTATTATATTTTGTGATTGTGTATAAAATAGTATGCATATCTTGTTAACAAAACTTATATTTAAAGTCTCTAGATTGATATATGACCTCGATTTTTGGTCTCTGTCAGTTGTCTTGCACTAAAATTTGATTTTTTTTAATATGATACTACTACCCACTACATTTACACCAAGCTTGGCCTATACTCTACATACTTTAAAAAGGTCAAATGCCCCAAGAATGGCGCGTCGTTAATTCAGTTTACGTTTTTATCCACTGCGCCAATTATTTCGTTTTATTGGTACATTTTGTACAATATGCAACCAATTGAAATCAAGCATTTTTAAACTAATGCAATACCATACTTCATTTAAAATTCCGCTTTCAAACCGTTTGACAATTAACCTTTCTTTTTGTGAATATTTTGTTTGCTCTTGGAAAAAAGCGCCTTGCTCTTTAAATTGGACAGTTTTATTTCTAGTGTCAATACTTGGTGTAAAATTATTTTGATTTATTTACCACTAAAGAAAAAGTTTGGTATACAGAATAGATGGCGTTTGTGGTTGCTACTCACCATTAGAGAATCCTGATAGAAGATCCTTTAGCTGATTGGTTGGCCCGCAAACCTCAACGGCAGAAACCCGTACGGAAAATCTTGCGCCAGTCTTTTGTTTTTGTTCGTTGATTCCCTTGAATAACCAATATATGGCACTAGGTATTATCCCTAGCGTATTTGCGTTTTCTGGGCTCCCTACCATCGTATATGATTTACCTTAAACAAAAGAAAACATAAAAATAAGGCAAAAATAAGGTTAGATAAAAAGCTAAAGTTGTCAGTTGGACTTTTTTGATTTTTTTTGTTTATTTTCACGATTCTAGACTTTGGGTTGTACAGAAAATTACTACTAAGGTTACTTTATTCTTTATTCTGTTCGTATATGAATTTTCATTGTCTTAATAAGTTTCATAGTTAATTAAAAGTTAATTAATAAAGCGACTTATAAGTAACGAAATGTTTTGAGACAGCCGATTTGATTTAAAATAATAATCGTCTTAGTTTGGGGTACATAGTTGTGTACTCATGTTTCAGAGGAACCATGCTTGTTGGTTAAGGTTTAGAGAAATTTTAAAATTGAAATTGGCCATTTTCTACTGATATATATTTTAAATAATAATACACTTAATAATGTTTCTTCTGTAATGGTACAAACATTTATATTGAAGTTTTTTCAAAAAAATTAATAAAAAAATAAAACTAATTTAATCTTATTAAATTTAAAAAAATTAAAAATAGGTAC
Source organism: Brachypterus glaber (assembly GCA_958510825.1). Taxonomy (NCBI): domain Eukaryota; kingdom Metazoa; phylum Arthropoda; class Insecta; order Coleoptera; family Kateretidae; genus Brachypterus; species Brachypterus glaber. Next base: position 2,278,436 of record OY294050.1, on the reverse strand, counting down.
GTTTTTATGTCATATAGAAAAGGTCCTATTTGGTCTTAAATACACAATTTTGGCGCACTGTTTTCTTATTAACTAATCGTCGGAATCAATCTTTTTGGCTCACTTCTATTTGCACAATTAATTGTACATGATAAGTAAGGGGCCCAGTTCCAAAAGCTGCTAAATTTCTTTTAAATTTCTAGTAAAATATTTTTTTAAATATTAAAGGTGTATTTTTGCATTTTATGTTTATTTTTTAAGTTTTACAACAGCTTTAAAACTTTGAGATAAAGTTTAACCTTAATATGGAATAAGAAGACTTTATTATATGTTTTTATTGCAACACAAGTGCTTTTTTAAGATATTATGAGACTTGAATGGTTTTGTTTTCCATCATTTTTATTTTCTTAGTTTTTTTGACGCTGTAGATCAAATAGTACCTGATGGGAGGATTGGTGTAGTGGACTACCGTACTTGACGAGCTTACTACACAAATAGCGTGAGTTCGATCTCACCGATTTGCCTTTTTCAGTTAATTAATAAATGAAATTTGGCGAAGGCGTAAGTGAAGCGGACACTCTCTAAAAATTGGTTCGAAAGTCAATTAAAGCCGGTGGTTCCCTCTACTACTAGCCCACACAAGTCCTGGACTTAGGGAATGCTTAATTATTTTCTCGACAAAAACGAGTACCGTAATTTCAAACAACAATATTCCAGGCACACAAGTATAGTCGATGAGCAACGTATTTAAAAAAGTATGAAATGCCCACGGAACGCGGTCATGCGGTAATATGTTTCTGCAGACTATTAGCTTACCCTTAGTAGGTATACTTAATACTAGATCTGGCCCAAACACGTTTTGCATATTTTTTTTCTAAATGGACTATAGTTGTGTGGCTGGACCATTGTTTTGTGACATTACAGTACCGATTAAATATATTTTCAAGGGACAAATAATTTTAAATTTGAATTTGTCTGGCTTTGGAACAAATTGCCCCAAGAAAAGTTTACCCTCTTAATTACTTAGAAGGATGATTAATATTCGACGTCCAGAGTCGGGGGAAATCGTTAGCAAATAATCAGTATTTGATTTTAAACGTCTTTAATTAATTAAGCAAATACATTTTTCGGGCTTAGATCGTATTACAGGATTAATTTAATTACTTAAAGTTAAAAACTACATAATATTCTTTGAAGATGTCTCCAGTTGTGATATTCCAAGGTTATAAATTATAGATCTGACACACTCTTGGTTTCATTCCAAATGTCTAACGATTTGGCATATATAACCTCAAATAACCCCCCAAATAACCTCAAATAATTCTAAAATAACCTCAAATAATTATGAAATAACCTCAAATAATTATAAGATAACCTCAAATAATTATAAAATAACCTCAAATAATTTTGAAATCAAGTAGAATCGAGTATGCATGGCACAAAAATGTAAAATCATGCAAAGCCTTATAAAAGAATAAACAAATATGTAATTTAAAAAAACTTTATATTAGAAGCATGAAAATTTACACTTCCTCACGATTTATCTAAATTATTTTTCGTTTTCGTTCGCACTTAATAATCTCAATGTATTTCTTAAGGAATCTGCTTTATTTAAATTCAAAACGACTTTCGAAAAGTCTGTTTCTGAGCTTTTAGGACCGATTTAGAAATAAAGTATGTCCTCACGCCAGAAAAATCCCTTGTTTGCCGGGTATAACTAGAGAGATCTAAGCAATTTTTCAAGTCGGGCTTAAAATTGACCATTTTTATTTTTGTATATTTTTTTAAGTTCGTACACTATATAAATAATTGTTACTAAAAACAAAAATATTTTTTGATTGTTTTTTTTTCGAATTTTTTTCTGTCGGTACCTCTGTGGAAAAATGTAAGATATTTCAGAAATTCTTGGAGCTAAACATTTTAATACGTTTTTTTTTATTTAAAAATGTACCTACTAACAGATTGCTGTTAAAATTTAGCTTACATTACTTTGATTTTCGTGTTTTCGATTGACGATATAACAGACCGCTGTAAAATTGTAAGTGGGACAATGTCCCACTGGGACATACACTCAAATGGTACAATTTCTTTGAACTTTTATTATATTATATAAATAATAACAATACAGGGTGAGAAATCAAATTTAATCACATAATATGTCATATTATGACAACGGTGTGGAAAACAACCTAAAAACTGGTTAATAAACTTGGTCCACTTATTTAATTTCTGTATCAATATTTGTCTAGACTACTTGGAAACTGAATTTTAGTTCCTTAAGTAAAGACTGCTCTCGATGCGTGGGCTCATGCCAAGCTAAAGGAGCAATGTAGAACGGTCGTGGTTGCCAGCAAGCCAAGGACTTCCTGGCTAGCCCAAGCAAACCGAAAACCGACTGTTGGAAAAAGGAAGGGCTGCACTCAAAAAGCTTGTAGGGGTTCTCACGGGCCACTGCAAGCTAAAAAAGCACCTGAGAGAGTCCGCTATGTCCAGAGTGTGGAGAAGATAAAACATCCTCTCATTACTTAGCCGAGTGTCTGAGATACGACAGGAACAAATTGCAAGTCTTTGAAATCCAAAGCCTTAACCAAGAGGAACTATGAGATCTCCCCTGGGCCAATATCCTCACCTTTAATGAAAGGAGGGGTAGGTTTAAGGACTTAAATTAGTAAGTCGCTGGGATGACAAAAAGGGACATAAATAGCCTAGTTGTACGGCTTTGGCCAACCCAAAAACTTACTACTAATACTACTTCTTAAGTACCGGCAAACAAGGCCTATTTTCTGGGTAAGTACACATAAAGAAATAAAGTTAATCCTCGGAAGGGTATCTTTCTTTATAGGCACAGTATTTATCCAGAATTGGGATTACGAGGCTTATCGGGTCCTGAAAAACCAATGAATTCAATACAATGCCCTGTTCAGTATGCATACATCGCATTTTGCAAAAAAAGTTCATCAAATTGCAAATTTTTATATTCATCGCAATTTATGGATAGAAAAATATCTACACGGTGTTTGTAGTCTTTTATCATAAAATAAAGGGGATGATTCTACATCACAAAACATTAGAAACCAACAAAGAAACATGTGCCAGAAAATAACTCCCAAGGGAGCCACGACCCTTTGAAGATTGACATTGAATGGAGAACAATAAAAGAACCAATAAAATTATAATGCTGCAGGGCGATTCTTCATTTAAAACTAATTAAAAAAGTATTCTTTACCGAAACACACAAATTTAATATTAAAGGAGCCTTTTAAAAAGTAACATTGGCATAAAATGTTACTTCCTCTAAATTGCATTTTTTTTTAAACGGTTGATCCTACACTATATAACAACTTTTATGTATTTTTATTTAAGGAATCTATATTTTTCACATTAAATCCAAAATATAGACATAAAAAAATTTGGGGCATAAATGTCCCAAAAAAGCCCAACACATTTGACCGTCTAGGCACTCCTCTGGATAGTTTCAAAAAAAATATTGCCCTTAATAATACTAGTATACATACAAAACCTCATTGCTCTAGCTCAAAGGATACCAGAGTAATTAATTAATGATGTAGAATCATCCTCTTTATTTAATACCAAAAGACTGCAAACACCGTGTATATACGAAGCAATACATGTATTTACTGAATATTTTTTCAAAATTATGCACAATAGAATTCAAACAGAAAAAATAGATTTGTTTTAACATGTTTTTATGCAATAAAGCTTTGAAAAAAAAAACGCAATTCAAACACATAATTTAAACATTTTATTAACACGAAATTCTTTGGTTGGTTGACTGGCATATATTTTTGATTGTTTGGAAAATAATCATAGTTGGTTTTAAATATTCACCGCCATTCCAGAGTCCATTGTAATCAACATAAATGAAAATAAAAACAATTCTCATATACACAAGAGGCTGAGAATTATGCGGAAAAAATTTGTTGTTTTCATGAAAATATTCTCTCTGGAAATAATTACGACCGGGGCGTAAATTTTTCCCGATAATTTGAAGAATCGTGTGTAATTCGGAAGATTATTTTTTAACGATTTATAATATGTCAAACCAACTTTTATATTTTTTTCATCGCAAATTGATATAAATTGTTACTAAAAAACAGCAAAAAAAATTACGCTGAAAAAAGAGTTAGACAAAAAAGTGCTTGGGCCTTCCCGTTTGGCCCACCCCTGGCTTAAATTACCACATGAAAATAGTATATATAATTAGGCCTTGTTATATAAAAACACATGCATAAACTCGTTTCTGTAGCTCAAAGGGTTCATAAGATATTAAGCGAACATCTAATTTGCGGGCCTGTCACTGAAGGACCGTAGTTCCCTTACGAAGCATTTTTGGAAGAAAAAGGAAAAAGTTTATATGAACTTTTTTTCATGCCTTTTGATAGGAATTCACCTCCCAAAGTTATGAAACGCTAACCTGAAAAATGGGTCTTGTATATAAGGGTAAGCTGAAAACTTTAAATTAAAAAAAAATCGCTTAAATGACCTAAAGTAGCCAAAACCCCTTGGGGTCTCGACTATATTAGACATATATTTTCGAATAACGCTGACAGATCTCTTGCCTAAATGATCAACCTCGATTTTGTCGCACAGTGTTATTAAAGAAAAATCCGAATTGAAAACCATATTTATACAAAAAAAACTGTATTTAATCTATAAGTTGCGATACAATGGTGACTCTGAGCAAAGGGACATTATTAAAGGAAAATGCGTAAAAATTTTGCTATAACTTTTAAACTCCTAGAATTCTATATTCTATACTATGAAAGAAAGCTATGATACAATGTATGTATAGTATATTCTATAACTAGTATGAAATAGACAATATTCCACGCGAGCGGAAAGTTTGTCATACGAGCCGGCAGGCGAGTCTGACGGTCCCGCGAGCGCGGAATGACTATTCCATACGTGTTGTAGACTATACTTTTTCTTCGACTGCAAATATGAAACACTGTATGGCTTTAAACTGCGGACAAGGTTAAAAACAATGTTTTTTGTGACTCGATATTGTAAATGAAACAAAATACACATTTTTAAATAAAGCAATTAATTTTATATAAATTTTATCAAATCAGTACTTAAAAAATATTTTTATTTAATTTTAGTACATATTTACAAATTATAATGCAAAAATTGAAGGTTATGTCAGATTATTGTGACAGATATCAGGTTTAAATATTTAACAATAGATGGAGCAGTTTTAATGTTTTGAACTAAATTGATAAAAAACTGGTCAAATATTAAGAAGAACTAATAAACTATATGTAATTTTAACGAAGAACTCAATATTTCATGGTAAAATATATATATATTTTTGCTAATTTTGCTATAGTTTTCTTTACTTTTATAAACAAGAGATGGCACTGCATGTGCTTATTCTAACACTTGATACGGAATATTCATACCGTATCTAGAGCTAGAATGGATTCATTCTATGTTTGAAACGTGTGTGTATTTGCTTACATTCTAAAGCAGTCGTAGAAAAATATTATTCTCAGCATTGTTTTTTATGATACTATTATTTTCATAGATGTCGATATATTTTATTATTTAATTAAATTAAAATATAACAATGCCTGATCCAAAACACATCCACTTTAATATGATACAGCAAAATTCCATTAGCAAATTAAAAAAGATGAATTTAAATAATAGATCATTATTTTATTACGAAACTTCCCATTTAAAACTGAATGAGGATTTGACATTATATCTAAAACAAAAATGTAACACCGTCATTGGTACTAAACAATTTGCATATTGAAAGCGAGGCACAGATACCCTGAAACAAACTGGATTTTGTAATAAACTGATCGAAAAAAGTTAAGGATATGTTAAGAATGGTGGTTTGTCTGAAAAAAAAAACAGTTTAGGAAAAAAATCATAAAATGTCCATATTCTCTAATCATTTCTGAAAAACAAATAAATTTAATCAATTCAAAAATATTTATGTTTGTTATTTAACAATATTTTTTTCTTAATGTAAAAGAAGAGACATTATTTTTGAAAACTAAAAATTAATTAATAGAGTAATTCTACCTCTATTGGCTATAACCGCTTCAACTTGCCAAGGCATACTTAAAATTGGTGATTTAACTGATCTTGGTCCAAGAAATGCCATAAATCAGGAAGAACTTGCTAGTTTCCTTACGTCATGAAAATGTGGTTTATCATCAATTACTGATCTACCAAAATGTCCCAGACATGTCCAATACAGCTAAACAAGATGATGAGACAGCAGCGGGCCATTTTTTGTTTTTTCGATTATTTTTTTCCAGAGAAACCGTAATACGCCTTAACTTTTTTCGATCAGAGTTTAACTCCAAATCTAGCTGACTTAAGGTAAGTTCGAAATTCATAATCTTTTAACTCTTTTACTTCATGTCTAACTTCATGGCAACTGTCAATGAACATGTTCAATAACAGTTGACATGAAGTTAGCAATGGAGTAGAAAGAGTCAAAAGATCGTTCATCTCGAACTCTGTAAGTTCCTAGCCTTCATTTGTTTTTATCCTTCTGCTCATTGTAAATAGTCTAAAATATTAAAAAATGAGTTTATGTACCATTATACATGGTTAAAATAGAATAAAATTTGTAAAATATGAGCCTGGGAACGTTTATTTAATAATTTTGTATTCAATTATTATTGGGATATTTAGCTCAGCGTTTTAAGGCATCGATATAGCATTGACATTGAGCTAATGATCGTGAGTTTAAACCTCACTGGCGCCGATTTCCTTTTTCAGTTAATTAATAATTGAAATTTGGCGAAGGCGTACTCCCTAGATATATTGGTTCGAAAGTCAATTAAAGCCGGTGGTTCCCTCTACTACAAGTCCACACAAGTCCCGGACTTAGGGGATGCTTAATTAAGTAGAATAGTACGAGGTTAAAAAAAAAAAAAAAACATATTTTTATACAGTGGCGCCTTCGCCAAAATTACAAATTACTCTGTCAAATTGATTATCATACTATTCACAGCGCGTAGCGCTAGAATAGTATTATACGGTAGTTTCGAACTCCCCAAAATCTCCAAAAAAACGTCAGTCTTTCATGAAAAAATAAGAAAATGTCTGTCCGTCCGATGTCACGATTTTTGTGGACACGATCGACTTGAAATTTTCAGGAAAAATTAGGTTCTGTCTGTGGAAGATCTCTATTGTTTTTGAAAGTAATTCCCCTAAAAACAAAAAAGTTATGAGAGGTTAAACTTAAAAAAAAAAATCGAACAAAACTATCACTTTATTTTTTTTTCAAGATTTCTTCGGTTTTCGTTTAAAGGAAATAAAAAAAATCTTATTAAAAAAAAATTGTTAATTTTTTGTTTTGTTTTTATTTATTTTTTTTTATTTGGGAAAATGCAATATACCATTTACTGTGAATATACCATTATATATATGAAATGCGTAGCATTACATATCTTCAACGCTTGTTATTATTGTTATTATTTGTTCAGAAAACCTGAACAGGCATTATTTAAAATATACATATTTGTATAAAAAAGAAGAATTTGGTTACAAGGAACAGCAATATTAAAATATAAAACACAGTCAATGCTAAATCGTGCAGACTTCAGTTCTAAATTGTATATAAACCAAATTCTATTCAAATAAAATATCATTCACCTATGATCATTCTTTCTTTTAACACCTTTGACTCACTTTGAAGTTAAGTCTATCTACAAACCTCTGAGGCTGGGGGTTGAGTGAGTCACAATTAGAGTCCAGCTGCCAAGCTGCCTCCAGATGCTTTTAAACATGGTCCTTCGAGCCGGAAATAAACCAGCGACCTATGGTTCCATTTGTTTATACGAGCCAAGTCCGAGGTAACATCGGAAGGTAACATAAACAGAATGGAACCTTTGTTTTTGACATTGCTTTGTATATATTATTAAATAATAAATCTATTACTAAATATCAAAACCCTGTTCAGAGTCCTGAACATTATTATTATTATTTAAATCAAATATTTTGTTGATTAAAGTTGAATACGTATCTTACCGAAACGTTAAAAGTTAAAAGTACTTGGTTTAGATAATAGACCTTTTCTGTATTTTTTTTAACCAGAGCAAAAAGAGACCATAAACAAAAGAGCAAACGGAATGACCCTAACGAGAATACCCATATTTACCTTTGAAATTCCCATCCAATTTGCTTTAATAGATCAATGGAAGAGTTAAACTGTATTGATGATTGCCTGGTTGTTACAGAACCGTTGTCCATGTTAAATATCTTGCGCAAAGCATGATAATGCCCCTCAAGGGCATAATTAGAGAATCAAATGTACACACCAACTCTAAGTTTGAAACTAAATTTCATTTCGTTAAATATGAAATACTAGATATGGAATTATTGAAGCTTGTTTCACAAATTACTATTTTCAACATTAGGATAATAAATGAATATGAATACTACTCAAATCAATAATAGTATATTAAAGTACTAGTTTCATAACGAGTTTTCGGCGTAAACTCAGTTATGACTCGTCAACGTTGAAAATAAACACAGAAACAGAAACAGAAACACAGGCTTACGAAATAATTTTGCCGAATTATGAGGAAATTTTTTATAAATCGAAACATTTAACGACTAATGTTTTACCCACAACAGTATTAACTATACATATTAACTATACATACATATATATATATATATATATATATATATATATATATATATATATATATATCGGTGTTTTTATTATTCGATTTTTATCTTTTAAGAATACGAAAGGTTTTAATTTTTATTTATCGATAACTTGTTTTCCCACCTTACTCGTTTAAATGGTATCATTAAAAAAAATCAAGATAAAAAGAAATAAAAATCTAAATATTTAAAACTTCGCCTAAACGCTAGAGTTGACTGGAAATTCGCCGACTACTGTTCATAACATACGTTTTTAGCGCACGAGTACAAGTTTAGAAAAAGAGCCGCTTGCGGCGAGTTTTCTAATGTGCTAGTGCGTTCGTTATGAAACGAGTGCTTTACACAACTTTTTCTATTTTGCCCTAAAATTAAAAAAAAACTTACATAAAATTGATGACTGATTTAGGGATTTTTGTTTCGGGTTGGCATTACAGTTTTCGCCATGTTTAAAATTCTAAGAACAAATGATATTTTGATATATTTTATAGTCATCTCTTCTCTTTTTCACTCCGTAACCAAGTCACAATTTTAACCCGGTAAAAAATAACCTAAATACAAAATTTTGTAGAAAATCAACGTTGACATTTGCACGGAAAACGACAAGCGATAGGCTTTTGTCTGTTGCCAACCCAAAAGAAAAAAAGTACACACCTCTTATGGGCCTATAAAAACACGCAAAATGTGTGTGATTATGAGCTTATAAGAGTATCAAAATAAAAAATAAAACATAATAAAATTGGTTTATTTTGAGTTACTTTATAGGCCGTGGGGTAGTAATTTATACATGGCTCCTAAAATATTTTTGACTACATAAAATTAAGTATCGTCTATTACGGGTTCTTTAATCTTTCTCCTGTTTTGGTCTGTAAAAAAAAGGCAGAAAAGAACAAAGTAAGACCAGATGAAGAAACCCTAAATAAATTAAGTACTCTAGACTATTGTGACATAAATGTATAAATGGTAATTTTGACCAAAGTTTACCAAACCATTATAGTTTATAATATCCAAGAAACAACTGTTTGATGGTCTTGCATATATATTAATTTCCTTTAAACTTAAATATAATATATAAACATTACAGAATCCTTTATTATTTAAGTTTTCAGACTATAATAATGAAAGTTGTTAGCTTGGCATAAAAGCTGTCTAAACCCATATCATAAATAAAACTTATTCTGAGACAAGATCCTTCTGTTTTAAGGTGTTTAGACGGTATTTTGGTGCATTTACTTAAGAGGCGGTAGTGCCGTCATAAGCATAAAATAAAAACAGAAAAAAAATATTGAAGATGAGTTTAGAAAAAAAAATTTAAATACAAAAAAGTACAAGCCATGAAGATATGTAATCCTACGAATTCCATTAAATGATATTCACAGTAAATGGTATATTTCATTTCCCAAAAATAAAAAAAATTTTTTAAAAAAATCAAAAAAAACAAATTTAAAAAAAATCAATATTTTTTTTACTTTCTTTTTGGAAAAATGAAATATTTGAATCAGTTTTTTTTTTTAATTATAGTTTTTTCATTTTTTTAAAATAGTTTAACCCCCCATTGTTTTTGGAGGATTACTTTTAAAATTGGTAGAATTTACGATTAAAATAAAAGTAATTTTTTCTTAGAAAGTTGCGTTAATCGGAATTTTCTTTTAGCTTTTTTCTATTTTTTTTTTTTAAGTTTAATCCCCATAACTTTTTTGTATTTGGAGGATTACTTTCAAAAAGAATAGGGATCTTTTTCTCATAGAACTTGATTTTTTCTGAAAGTAGATCGGTTTCTTCGTTCTTGAGTTATCGTGTCTACAAAAATCTTGACCTCTGACAGACGGACAAAGTTATAAAATGTTGGGAAATTCGAAACTACCGTATATGCTATGAATAGTATAACAAGAAAAAAAAATAAGAGACGAAACAAAATTGGCAAAAATCAGGTTCATATCCACATCATGTATATGAAACTTTGCTGCAATTTTTGATTAAATAAAACTACTTTTAAGTTAGGCATAAAAAATCTAAAGATTTCATTGTAGAGTAGAAAAAACGGGGTTCTCCTTGTGGATTTAGGGCTTTTAAGGTTTTGACGGTATTGTACAGCGCGTCAACTGAAAGTTTGCATAGAAATGCCTGATTAAATCAAATGCCTGTCTTTTCCCGAGGAAAACGTTTCAAATCTGGTTACAACGTTTGAAATCTACCATCTAACATTAAATTTATATTAAAAATATTAAATTTCTCGTTTCTCAGGAATTTTGTGCGATTAACCCTTTCAGATGTTTGATAAACAAACAAATGGCATAACTCAAGAAAGAATTCGTCAACGTTTTTAGCAAAATATAATATTCTTAGAGTTTATGATATAGAAGATTATTTTTAAGTATGAATTTACAATGATAATTTGCACTAGTGCAATTAGTACCAAGTTTTATAATACAGGGTGTCTCAGAAATAACGCCAACAATTTTCAGAGGCGATTCTTTTTAAAATATATAAAAAACTTCCAATAAATAGTCCAAAAAAACGGGTGGTACTACGCCCCATCAAAAGGTGTTCCAAAAACTCAGGGACTCTTTGAGGTATAACAACTAGGTATTGCATGTGATCTAACCTTAATAAGGCATATTATTGTATGTTATTTTTATGTTTTATTTGAAATAGCGTGCGTAAAGGGGGCTTTTCGCTTTTTTCTGCAATTTTTTCTGTGTAAATTTAATTTTAGAATATAATTTCTCAGGTAAAAATACATAAAAAATAGTAAATAATCTTGTTGTAATACCGTAGGACTAACCTATATATATACCAAAACTATATAATTCAAATAATTGGGAGGATTGGTGCAGTGGTCTACCGCGTCTGTACATGACAAGTCTACTACAACTAGCCTGAGTTCGATTCTCACTGGCGCCGATTTGCCTTTTTCAGTTAATTAATAATTTAAATTTGGCAAAGGCGTAACTGAAGCGGACACTCCCTATAAAAACTGGTTCGAAAGTCAGTATAAGCCGGTGGTTCCCTCTACTACTAGCCCACACAAGTCCTGGACTTAGGAGATGCTTAATTAAGTAGAATAGTACGAGGTTAAAACAAACAAAACAAACAAAACAATTATTGTTAATTATTTAAATTTGGGGGTTATGAAAACTTTAAAAAATCCTGCCAACAGGCATAAATGTTATTACCCAATCCTGCGTGTCCAAAACAAAATAAACACCCATCTGCTCCATTGATAACAGCATGTATAACATCAGTCAATGCACTGGAGCAAACTTCAGCCTGCAAGAAAATAAAATAAATTAATACCCTATTATTTTAAAGTGTGCGTAACTTACGCAGCGTAAGAAGAAACTACCCAGAAATTTTATAAACACTTGAAAAATCTCGAAAAACCCTTAACAAGACTTTCACATTTACAGCTGCCTGTGGCACTATGCAATACGATCGTTTTCAGCGTCCCGAAATGGGGGAAAATATAAATGATTTTCAGGAAAACACGGTCGCTTTTCAATGTGCGTTTTTGACAAATTTATTTTGTAAGCTATCATTAACTAAACATCTATCAATTCCTGCTATAGCAGGCATTTTAATATTATCGTGAAATCACTTAAGTTATTTTTTCTTTCCGATTTTAGTTAGGGGTTGCCTTTTCACGGCATATTACAATTAAGACCCTTTAGAAATAAAAGCTATAGATCATAGTTGCTTAAATAAAATTACTTTTTCTTCAAGCATACTAAAATGTTCATATTTTATAACTTAACATACTAGAAGTGCACTATTCTTTTACATGAGTTCAAAAATAAGTTCATTGTTGTACGCCGTAAAAAAAAGTTAGGCAAAACCACCACTGGCGGCAGCACTCTTTGACTTTGATCACAGCCATACTTCAAACTTGTTTGTTTATTATGTAAACAGGTGGTTGACTCGAGATTCTGTGCAAAAACCTTGTGTGAAATTGATTAAAAATCTCTCCGAAATTGCAAATGCTACATTAGACAAGTTACCATGGAAATCTCGAAAAGTGTACGATTTAGCCTACAAAAAAAATTTAAAATGAGCCAAGGAAGGTTTAGGTTTATTTCGAAAGTGTCTTTTTGGCCTATTTTAATAAAAAAAACATAACGTAAATTCTACAGACTAGTAAAAAAAAGCTTCACTTTTCCTCTTAATAAAACAATATACTATTATTGTATTGTATAATAATAATAATAAGAAGAAGAAGAAGAAGAAGAAGAAGAAGAAGAAGAAGAAGAAGAAGAAGAAGAAGAAGAAGAAGAAGAAGAAGAAGAAGAAGAAGAAGAAGAAGAAGAAGAAGAAGAAGAAGAAGAAGAAAAAGAAGAAATGATGATGTGAATTGAAATAAATAACTTACTTGAGAGTCGTCCTGTGAAAAAATGGCATCGAAGGCAAACATTTTTGGAGCGGCCACTCCAACTCTTCTGTCTTCTGGAGCACTGGAACCTGTACATAGCGTTGGATCTATCAGAGTGACTTGTTTCTTTCGTTTGTCTAGACTGAAAAAACTGTTTGCGCCTGAAGCGCCATCTGTGTTTTGTCCAGGCGGATTGGATACCCTTAACATTACTTTTACCTGCAACAAAAAAAAATTGTTAAAAATTTTTGAAAAATCGGGAATATTAGAGTTTTAGAGGAGGTAGTCAAAATATAAAATCTCTACAGCCTTGAATAACGCGAGAACCGAGGTATGAAGTGTATGAATTTTGGTACTTTTTGCGTTACGTAATACTTGAACGTTTCCTTTACAAAAAAAAGGAGCATTCGTTTAAAATAATTTAATTTTTGTTGGATCGTACGGAAATTTTCGCTAGATCAAAGCAAAGGAAATGAAAAACACCTACTTTTAAATTTGTAACTTATAAAATGATGCATCAAGTGTACAAATTTAAAACTGTACTTTTGAAAAGGTTTTCTCAGTGTACTATTTGCTATTGTTTATATTTGAAACAACATCTACATGTTAAATTCTCATTATCTCCGTGATTTGATGGCTCCTAAAACGGTAAACGTGTCATTTTGGACACGTGTGCTGTATGCTTTATGTCGTCTTACATAATGGCCCCATAAAAGATTATTCTCCGGGCAAAATCCAGAAATTTTACTCTTCGGTCGTAAAATCTGAACTGTAAAATTTTATGTTCGTTTGTGTAAACGTCAAGTGGAAATCTTGAATATTTTGGTCTGGGAGATAAAGATGAATTTTTTGATAAAATCTAAACACGGTTTAAATTTTTCTGGAGCTTTTCAGCATAAAAATATAAAAAACCCGAGAAACATAACCTCAAAAGAAATTTTTAGAAGGCTACAATATAAAAATAGTAGCAAAAAGTCGTATTAATGGTGCAGGTCGCTTGCAAAACAACTTTACACAACGATATTTCAAGAACGCTTTGACATAGACTTGAAATTATGAAAATCTTTGGTCCAAAGTTTGTCTCTGTTTCAAAGGGTACTTCAAATATCATAGTGTAAAGTTATTTTTCAAGCGACCTCCACCATTAATACGACTATATGAACTTTTTTGTACTTCTTTTTTTTTAACCTTTTTTTACACTTATTTTTAACTTTCTTCGTTAATACAAGAGAAAGATTGAAGAAAAAAAAATGCCTTTAATAAAATCTTTGGCGGAATTTTCGTCTTCGCTTCCTGGGCTATTGTGACACAAAATAGAAGAGAATTTACTCACGTTGCAACAATAAAATAGGAAATTTTAATATGAGATAAAGACCGCTCAACTGTCATTTAAAAAAATATAGATTGTTTTCATAATTCTAAGTAAAATAAATTTATTTAAAAAATTTCTTTAATAAACTTTCTAAGCTGTTAATGATAAAAACCACGGCTTTAACCGAATAAAATCACGGGAAAAATGCGAACATTGCTTTAAGTGGGGCTATTGAATTAAAAAATTCAATATACATAAAACACAAAGGACCCCACACTTTAACTAAAGAAAATGTCTTTCCCCGGATTTGGCTAAAATCTTATTATAGTAACCCATATTACAGCCGCAGAAAAAATTACACTTTCTTTTAAATATTTTATTACATTATTATTAAATACTGTTTGTTATTTATTATTATTAAATATTGTTTGTTTGTTAAATAATATTAAAGAATATTTAAAAGAAAGTGTTCTTATTTCCCCGAAGAAACCTGGCCGGGTCACATCCTCGGCTGATGTGCGGGGTCCTTTATTAGGTGATGATAAATTTATAATTGATCAGGTTTTGTTCGGTTTTTTTTGTGACATGATCAGGGTTTTTATTCTATTTTTTATTTATTTTTTTTTACTGCATGGGTTGTAGTAAATACTAATAAAACTATAGTTATATTATTATATATAGATTTGGTTTTATTTAAGTTTGTTTTAACCTTAATTCTGTGATTTAGTGCCTGCCTGAAATAGGCAAAGTTTTCTCTGTATTAAATATTGTAATACATATTTCACGTGCTGGTTAAAATATGTAGGTAGAGCAAAGTTGACGGTAAAATATGGGTGAGATGCGATTTGGAGAGTGCGATAAGAGTTAAGGGGAAGGCCCATCAAAAAATACAGGATGCAGAAAAATACTACTAATAAAAAAGAATACTCCCTTCTAGTGCACTATAATAAAAAATAGTTAAAAAAATAACAAAAAATATGTAAGAAAACATTCAAAGAAATGAAATACAAAAATTAAAATTAAAAAAACTACATAAAAACAAATAAAAAAAAAACAGAAAAATCACAAAAACTATTTTTTACGCCTTTTGGACTTTTTAACCTGGTTTTCTGACTATTGGTCTGTCTTTCTGTATGTCTGTATGTCATTCACACTGTCGGTGAGAATGTCTGTCGGTCAGATTGTCTCCCGGTCTGTCTGTGGGTCTGTTGGTCGGTCAGTTGGTCACTGTCGGTCTGTCTGTCGCAACATATCGGCCTGTCTGTCTCAACTTGTCCGTCTGTCTGTCCTGGAAATTTATAATCAAGATAATTCGAGAACGCTCTTAGCTAAAGACTTAAAATTTTGACCATAGATTCCTTATCGAACATTCTCGGCTTGTCTTGTTATTTGGTAAAAATCTTGTTCGTGTAAAGGGGTGCAGAAAGAATTACTTTTTGTGATAGCTCAATTAATATTAGTTTCATAAGAAAAATGTTTGCAGCAAAGGGTTTGAAATTAAATTTTTATCAATTCCATACTTTTTATTTAAAAAAATAATTTTTTCAATTTTTTTTTTTTTTCATTTTTTTTTTTTTCAATTTTGGTTTTATACTGTAAGTACTAAGATTTTTAGTGGACCAGCTGAACACGGGGTGGTTTTTCGAAAGCGTCGCTATAAAATATGGAATAGATGCAGATCGTGACAAGGACTTCTGAAGCCCGGCCTACGCTGATTTGAGAGATCGATTTGGTCGTAGGAAATTGGGTTTGTAGATTGCAAAGATAGGACAAACTTCCCCGGAAAATTTTGCATCTATTTTCTTACGTTCAGTTTTCTTTCAGATAAATTCTGTACACTTTACATCAGAATACCTGCGGTATTTCAGTAAAAGGTTATTTTAAACTAAAAAAAAATCTCGAACGAGAGAGTACCTTCTCATAAAAATATAAAATTAATCATTGATGAATATACCTATGATTAATAATATAAAATTAATCATTGATGAATATACCTATGATTAATAATATAAAATTAATCATTGATGAATATACCTATGATTAATAATATAAAATTAATCATTGATGAATATACCTATGATTAATAATGTTTCTGATTTTATATTTTATAGATATTGCTGTAAACTATTTTTTACATTTTGGACCCCTTCCCCATCTCGTCATGGAAAACAATTAATAGTATATTATGCACCTAGTATGCGAACTAAGTCTTTAGTGTTCGAGACTGAAGTTTTTTTGCTGAGACGGAGTCGAGGCAAAAAATGAGTCGAGAACAGTTAAGACAGTTCGCATACGTGGTGCATATACTATTTTTTCTACTACCTATAGCTAGTAACTCCAAATATCAGTTAAAAATAAAGTTTAAAATTATTTTGACATAGCTGTCAGTTTGAACAAGTAAGTTGAAAAAAGTTAGTAGTTGTCTTAAATTTTTTTCATTATTGACCGTCGTGAATAAAAAAAAGTCCAAAGCTTAACAACGGTCAATAATAAATAAGTTCACTGATTTCATTGGTTGCCAAGGTAAACAAGCTTTGACAACGGTCCATAATATGTAAGCTAGCACTTAATTAGGTAGTAGAAAAAATAACATATTTTATTTTGTTGACATTTTAGGTGGTTTTGAAACTTTTCTTTCACGGTGAATATTAAAATAATGTCCATAAAGATTTTTTTACATTTGGGGGATAGAGACAAAAAATAGTAATAACATTTTTTGTGTTATTTTTAATTTTTTTTAGGTGTTTTTCAATTTTTTCTTTTATTGTAAATAATAAAAAGGTTATGGCCAAAACAAAAATTTAACCATACTTTTACCCTCTCCACCTTGTGATAACTGTGTTAGATACTTGTTTCAAGTAAAAAAAATACTTGATATAAATTTATTTAATTTATTTAAAAAAAAAATAGTAATTATTTTTAATTTCAATTCATACTTGTTTCGAAGAAATTAGTATTATTACGATTTTTCAGTTTATATTAAATATTTAGTGTAAATATATACTTTCCATGTTTCATTTAACTTTCTTTAAAACTCAATACAAGAAATTTTATTATTTAAACCAAGCACTTTTACGCGATTCAAGTTTTAATCTGTTGGTCTAAGTAAAATACGTATTCAACCTCAATCCACCAAAACATTTGATTAAAGTATTTAAAATGATTTCGGATATACAAACTTTTGAGCTACTTGATCTAAAAATTACCTACTTTTTTTAAGTAAAACTTTCTCTTTGTATAAAGATCATATTTTAATTCATAAAAACGTGCCTAATAAAATATAAAAAAGTGCAATAAAAATGAGTGATTAATTCCTGTAAAGAGAAACCTTCAGAGGGTCGAAATGAATAAAATCAGCAGGAAATGCCTTTCAGAAAGGACGTTTTTTTTATGAAAACGGTATCGGTTTTTGAACAATGCTGCCCAATCTCTGAACAAAAGATGCAGGAACGGTCATCAGAATCGTATTATAATCCTGCTATAGCAGGATTTCCATTTGGACACGTGACGGGACTGCAAATGACCACAATATTAAATATATCCTGACATTCCTGCAGTGATATTGTATTATGTGGGTCACAGTTCCAAAAGCCAATAAATTTTCAAAAATACAAATAAAAAAAAACTTTTTAACGATACTAGAGTTGAGACCCATCTATTCTTATGTATTTTGGGATCCTGAACACAAATCTGGCATAAAAAAAGGCAACATGGTCTCTTTTTTTTTGCTAAAAGTCCAAAATACCTGGGTCTCAATTCCAGTACAGAAGTTATTTGTTTTTTTTTTATTTTTTATTTTTTCAAATTTTTTTGGTTTTTTAATGATATTTTTTTTTCAATAATTTTTGGTTTTTCACAAAAAGAAAATAAAAAAAATGTTACTTTTAAGTTTTTTTTTAATGTTTTCAAGTATTTGGGAAAATGCAATATATCATTTACTGTGAATAGTATATAATGGAATGAGTAGCATTACATATATTCACCGCTTGATTTTATTTTATTTTAAGCGTTTTGGATTTTTAAAAAACAAAATAACTGATTTTTAGATTCTAAATCAAATTATGGGCTTTTGTAAACTAAGGGTCTTATCTAAAAGCATATTTCATAATAAATTGTAATGGTATATTCTCGTTTTCAAATCATAGATCCATCATAAAATTTATTAACCAGAAATGACCACAGTTCCTTTAGGGATTTTTTATGCAAGTTAAGAATTTTTAATTTAAAAATTGTCCCTAATTAATATTTTCGTTTTTCTAAAAATTTTACTCCCTACAACTTTCATAATTTTTGTTTAGAATTTCATTCTATTTTTTACAAGATAAGCTTTGCCGTATTCTCTTCAAGGCGCTCTTATTTCTAACTCTATCCCACCATTTTATTATTATTTTTTTAATTTCACATTAAATGTGAAGAAAATGAAAAATGACAATGGAACTAATTACAGATTATTTAATAGTAATTATTAGACCTACTGAAAATATTAAAAAACTAATTTAATTACATCGACACTTAGTGCTACTAAGAGTGCCGATGTATTGAAATCTTCGCCCAAAAGTCAAAATCTTTGACCACGTTTTTTTCACATTTCTCGACGTTTTAGACCATTCTGAGTCGAATTCAGTAAAAAAAATTTTTGCGTCCGTCTGTTTGTCTGGGTGTAATCTCTCTAACTCCATTTCTACATGAGATATCGACTTGCGGTTTTTTGCATACTGTTTCTTATCGTATTACGAAGTGCTCATTAGATTTTGGGGGTAAACGATTGGGGGTAAGGGGGTAAAAATATTATTGTATTTGGTTAATTTAGAACATATAAAAGATAATTTTAAATTGGTCAAAAAATGTTATAAACAACATTTTCCTAAAACGCATTGTTTTCGAGATATTGGCGTTTAAAGCAGTAAAAGGTTTTTTTAGCATATCTCACAAATTTACAACCCGATTTCAAAAAATTATATTTTAAATAAAAGCTCTTTTCAAGCCCTATAAAAAATGTTATATACAGTTTTTTGCTAGAATATAATGTTTTAAAGATACAGAATTTAAAGTCAAACAAAACACCTACTTTGAAATTTGCAAACTAGATGGCTCTAGTGTACAATAGTGCCGATGTTTTGACAGGGTGCTTGCAACGTTTCATCTAGTTTTTATTTAAATTGGAATAAATTTACAATAAATATATTGTTACAAATACAATAAACGTTTTGTTACAATTTAAATCAACTCATATTTTAGTTGACTGACACACTTTATTGGATACATTGTGTTTTTGGCAGTTACTTCCCCTCTCTACCTCTTTCATCTGCTATTACCAACTTTAAAACTGGGAAAAAACGATTTATCTATCTAAAACCTTTTCAATCATAGTCAAAATTGCTTGTTGCCACTTGATTTATTTAGCCAATATTTTTTTCGAAAGCCAATAAGTGAGTTTTTTCGAAAGATCCTCCAATAAAATTCAGTCGTCAAGACTGTGGACCCCCTTATTTTTTGCTAAAACTAAATTCTGTGGGCATATTTATCTAAAAACTAGCTGAACAGTTGCAATCGCCTTGTCAAAACATCGGCACTATGCACTAATTTGAAACGTTATGAAAAAGAAAGTTGTGTGATCATGTGAATAGGCAACCATTAATACACCTGCATAATTTATTAAAGTTTGAAAGTCTGTATCTCCAAAACATTATATTCTAGCAAAAAACTGTATATAGCATTTTTTATAGGGCTTAAAAACAGCTTTCATTTAAAATATAATTTTTTGAAATCGGGTAATAAATGAGATATGCTAAAAAAACGTTTTACTGCTTTAAACGCCAATATCTCGAAAATAATGTCTTTTAGTAAAAAATAGTTTATGGCATTTTTTGACCCATTTAAAATTATCTTTCATATAAGTGTCAAATTAATAAAATACAATAATAATACCTAATTATAACTAAAAAACGCTAAAAGTAGGAGTTTTACCCCATTCTCACCCCCTTACCCCCAATCGTTTATCTCCAAAATCTAATCTAATCAAAATACGATAGGAAACAATACGCAAAACTCGCTTGTCTATATCTTATTTAGAAATGGAGTTAGCGAGTTTATACCCAGACAGACAGATGGACATACAGACGGAAGCAAATTTTTTTAACTGATTTCGACTCAGGAAGGTCTAAAATGTCGAGAAATATGAAAAAAACATGGTCAAAGATTTTAACTTTTCGGCGAAGATTTCAATACATCGGCACCCCTAGTAGAACTAAATGCCGATGTAATAAAATAAAACTATTGTGGTCCAAGCATTAAGCTTATTTAGTTCATTTTATGAACCCGTGCTTGAAATAAATAAATAAAGGAAAAGACGAAGAAAACTGTGAAAACAATCCCCAATTCCTTTAATTCAACACTAAAAACCCTATAAAAAATGTTGCGATAAAGATGTATGATTAGTGTTAATTTATGAGGGGCTCTGTGTCAGTTTAAGCTGGAGAAATTGGAGCAAATTGTGGATAAAGATTTGCAGTGGTTTCGCAGGAATACGTACTGCTGACACCGGGTTACTAGTTGATAGATTTATTGCTGCGGGGCCTAACTTAAAAGTGGTATCTCCAAATGATATAACTGTATTACTATTTCTGATACCCTATCCAAAAACTGTAAATTTTTTGCCGGATTCTAAATAACAAACAATAGTTATTTATATACCAAGGGACTAAACTGGCTGTTTAAGTCCCGCTGCATTAGTGTTTCCTGAGCGAGCGTAGCGAGCGAGGGAAACAGAAATGCAAGGGACTAAAACAGCCAAGTTTAGTCCTGAGGTATATACACTATTTTTTGCAGGACCAAACATAATTTAGGTAGATAGATAAAATTAAAATTAAAAACCACGCGTCTAAAATCGGTTGTTTTATTTTCGTAATTTAATCAAGATGCCTGTAAATTGCGAAAAGTCAGTTTCATGGCCATCGCGATTTCAATTGTTTTTTAGTATGGTTGACACAATCGTCAAAAAAATGGACGAAGATGATAAATTGTAAGTTATGTATAAATGGTTATAACAATGTTATTTTTAAAGGTTTTCTTTGTTAAAATCATGAATCGCTAATTTATTACAAAACACCACCAAACCTAATTTTTGAACCATTTTTGTTTTATTAGATTAGACTGACAGTTAAAATTAATTAGGATTTGTTCATTTATATTATCTCATCAAAATTAAAACGATTTTTAATTCACTATGACTTTTTTTTTCTAAATCATTTAAAATGTGTCGTTTTATAGGTGGTCGTAAAAAAAGTAGCATAAATCACCTAACTTCCAGTAATAATTTTTGGCAATTATAAAGTTTTTTTGCGCAAATTTGACCGTTTATAATTTGATGATGTCACTTTTAAGCCTAGGCCGGCAGAGAGAAGTTGATAGATTTATTAGCCTTATCTCTGCTTTAACGTTGTGGTTTGTAGCAGAGCAATTTCTGATAACATCTGGAAATCAAAAATCGAAACTCCGGCTATAAAACATTATCAAATTATAGCCTTACAAATTACGATTTCTCTTATTACTTAGATCCAATTTACGAGGAAATAAAATGTTGAAAACATGAAAGAATATTTATCCAATACCTAGTTATACAAAAAAAATCTTCAGACGTCAAAAATCATAACTTTAGGTTAGGGAAAAAATTTATTATATTCACAAGCATACAGAAAAACGTTCGTTATATGCATTATAAAAAGTTGCAAAATGTATAATTTTTGTCTGTTTCTTTAAGTTGAAAAAGCTTTTCTTTTTTAACCTTGGTTAGATACGAATTCATATCTAACCTGTTATTTGGCTTTTGTTTATCTCATAGATGGCGAAACTATCGCCTTGTCTGTAAACAGCTATGGTTTCCGAATAAAATAACCTTACTTTTTTGTTTATTTCTACGAAAAACAATAAGAAATAATATTTATTCATATATTATATGGTTCATACCAAGACTAATAATAGAAAATAACAACGAGCCACCTATTTAAATTATTATTTAGTTAAAATTTACTGTGACGTTAGAAATCTGCAAAATTTCTGTACCTAGATCATTTAAAATGGCAAATTTTACCAGGTAATGTGTTATTTATTTATGCTTGTGAATAAAATTCTGTTTTAACCACATAAGAAAATGACAGTTCCAACTCTCGAGATGTTAGAAGATTTTTAACTTATTTATTAAGATGAAAATAATTTTTAAACTATATTTTTAAATGATAACTATTTGGAGTTAGTAGCTTAAGGTAGTAAAAAACAATATTATATTCACCGCGTATGCGAAATGACTTTGAAAATTTTTGAAAAAGTTCGCCATTCTGTTATTTTTTTGGCCAAAAAAAATTCTTCTATTTTGGGCTATAGCGACTTCAATACTTAATAAAAATCCCTTTTTTTCCCACCTTACTCGTTTAAATGGAATCATTACAAAAAATAAAGATAAAAAGAAATAAAAATGTAAATATTTAAAACCTCCGCTCAACGCTAGAGTCGACGCGGCGCCTATGCGAGTACTAGAAATTCGCCGAATACTGGTCATAACTGAGTTTACGCCGACTACTGGTCACAAAAGCGCGTAGTAAATCAAAATCAGTGGCGTACTCATTACAGGTTCGATTTTAATTAAAAAAATATTTCTCAAAAACACCTTATCCAATTATTTTGTTTTTTCTATGGAAATTCCTTTTAACCTTAAACTATTCATAGATTTTTTTGTAACTTATTTCTGAATTACCCTGTATAAAATAGTATTAGAACAATATAGAAGAAAAGTAATATATTCAAAGAATCAATTTTAACCATTTGCCAGCAAATTACTTCCAAAATATAAATATAAATTTTCAAATGCCTTTGGTTGATAATGTGATAATGTGATAAATGAAATCTAATTTGCTTGATAATAAGATCATTACAGTTCATAATTAGAAGCAAGTCGTAATTAGAAGCTAGTTAACCTATCAATGCTATCACGAAGAACGTTTTAAGTCAACAACAATTATTTCTCTTTTATTTGGCATTCGTGTTTTAATTTTAGTAAGCCAGCATTGAAAATCATTTTATTTGTCTTGTTTTTATGATTTGCTATGATAAAATAAGTACCTATCTATCAAAATTGATTTTTATTACACTGAGAAGAAATTTTTAGAGGTTTGTAGAAGATATATTTGGTTCTTCTTCTTCAAAATGTCCTTTTAGACACTAAATTAAAGTGACCCAAAAGGACTTATTGGTCTTAAACTCTCGTTCTTTTTGACCAGGTACAAGTATTAGAGACTTGAAGCGAGTCTCTCTAATCGTTTCAACTAAATATAAATTCTTATTAACATAACCTCACAATAAAAAAACGTGGTTAACCCACAAAAGTACATCACAAACATAAAATATTCAATATAAATCAATTTAAATATGTAGAACGGTTTCGCAGTATAGATATTTTCTCACATTTTAACATAAAATAGTCTGGCTGTGACTAAACACCCTTAAATAAATTACCAATCGCGCCGTAGACTTGTTGCCGGTTCTCATATATTTGGTTAAATTGATAGATATATTGACACTACAGAAGATATAGATCTATATGAACTATTCTGTAGTGTCAATATATTTATCAATTTAACCAAATATATCTTCTACAAACCTCTACAAATTTCTTCTAAGGAAGGTGTAAATACACTATTTTTTTTTCAATATTAAATTATTTATCATTCGAATTTGATTTTTTCTAGTGTAGTTTATTTTATAAATCGTTACAGAATTAACATTAAAAATGCATTAAAATTTGATATAAATTATTAAAAATAAATTAATTGAAACATCTGGCCAGTAGCCAAAACTATGCTCTTTTTTTATTTAAAATTTATTAAATTATTAAGTTTAAATATAATACATATTTAAGTATATTGACAGAGTGACAGTCGATTAAATATCATTGGTCGTATTTTATTTTTTTATATAGTAGAGTGGACCCTAAAAAAATTGTTATTTTATATTTTTTGAGGCAGAAGTTCTATGAGAAAAAAAGTTCTACTCTTAATAATAATAATAATAATAATAATCTTTATTTCGCATAAACACTTCTGATACAAAAGTAACTAAAAATATTTATTGAAAGTTTGTCAAAAAGAGTGGTGCTGGCTTACTAAAACCTGCCTTGCAGAAAAAAATGCATGTATAAATATAAAAATACGGACAATTTAAAACACATTTAAAAAAAATACATATTTAAAAGTAACAGAAAATAAATAAATAATATACTTAATATAAAAAGTTGTTTAAACAGATGAGTGAAACTCTTCAGGCTATATGGTTCTAAGTCGCAAATGTAGTTGTATAGACTATTTTTAAACTTAGTCCTATTGTTTTTTAAACTTTTTAAACTCAGAGGCAGTTTGTTGAAAAACTGTATTGACGAATAATATGATCCTTTCTCATATGTGGCTAGTCGATGTTTTGGAAAACTATAGTCTAGGACTCTGTCATAGGTTACTTACCTTTTGCACCCAAATAAAATTTAGAATAGTATATTTTAAAACTAGTATGGAATAGACAATATTCCCCGCGAGCGCGGAATGACTATTCCATACGTTTTATAGACTATACTTTTTCTTCGACTGCAAATATGAAACACTGTATGGCTTCAAACTGCGGACAAGGTTAAAAACAATGTTTTTTGTGACTCTACATTGCAACAAAACACATATTTTTAAATAAATCAATTAATGTTATTTAATAATTTTATCAAATCAGTACTTAAAAAATATTTTTATTTAATTTTAGCACATATTTACAATTTATTATTCCATCAATCTATTTTCTAATCATCGTACAGAGTGATATTGATAGACTGCAGTTTCGGGCTGCTGGCCCTCTTCAGTACCAAGAGTCAACTCTGCACGCTGATTAAGAAAACGTTTTTAGACTTTACTCGCAAAAGGAATATAGCCATATATATAGCAGCCCGAAACTGCAGTCTATCAATATCACTCTGTACGATGATTAGAAAATAGATTGATGGAATAATAAATTAATATTTTTATAATTTTGTTTAAAATTAAAAATTTCTGTCCTTACATATTTACAAATTATAATGCAAAAATTAAAGGTTATGTCAGATTGTTGTGACAGATATCAGGTTTAAATATTTAACAATAGATGGAGCAGTTTTAATTTTTTGGACTAAATTGATAAAAAACTGACAAAATAAAAGGAATGAGTTTTCTATATAGAAAAATAACTAGAAACGTATCAATTGCACATATGGATTTAACTTTTTATAAAATATCAGAAATTGAAAAGGCAATAAATTAATTTTTACTTGGTAGAACCTATTTACTTCATTATTTTATTCCTTTATTTTTTATTTTTTTATTCTTTTTCCTTGTCAAAAGTTTGCATGAACCTCACAGTTTGTGACTTTTATTCCATAGGGAATTCTGCACTAAGTAGTTCAAATACCGTAATAGTGAGTTTTTAATCTGCTTTGCAATACTTTTAAATTTTGAAAGTATATGGTTTCTTAGAGATTTTTAGATACTGAAGTGGAATATGACCAGAATTAAGCTGGTTTCGACAAAAAAAACAGTGTCAAAATAAAAAAAAATACAATTTTGGCGTTTTTGAGCCTGTCATGATTAAGAAATACTGAGACTCAACGACATCTATAAGACACTATCACATCCCAGTTATTAATGAAATTATATTTTTGAAGAGCTGTGTAATTGACGCAACCGCGCTTCTTTTCAAGAGGTTTGGACTTTTGATCCACCAATTAAGTATTGAAAGTGCGCGAAAATAACAATATTTAAAGATTATGATTTGAAAAATTTAACCACGTGTACGGCCATTTGTCTACAATGTGCAGAATTTTATTGCTAACATATTTCCCGTATCAATTTTATAGTTATTACTATCGACCGTGAGTTTATTTCGTAACTTTATTACAGACCTATTTTGTTTTACTCTTTTTAACCTTACAGAGCTCTAGAATAGTATATTAAAGTACTAGTTTCATAACATACGTTTTTAGCGCACGAGTACAAGTTTAGAAAACGAGCCGCTTGCGGCGAGTTTTCTAAAGTACTAGTGCTCTAAAAACGTGTTATGAAACGAGTGCTTTATATAATTTTTTCTATTTTGCTCTAAAATTTAAAAAACTTACATTTAAATTGATGACTGATTTAGGGATTTTTGTTTTGAGTTGGCATTACAGTTTACACTATGTTTAAAATTCTAAGAACAAATTATATTTTGATATATTTTACAGTCATCTCTTCTTTTTTCACTGCAAATTAACCAGTCCACAATTTTAACACGGTAAAAAATAACCCAAACACAAAATTTTGAAAATAATTAAACGTTAAGAGATAGGCTTTTGTATGCTGCCAACCCATCAGAAAAGAAGTAGAGACCTCTTATGGGCCTATAATCACACGCAAAATGCGTGTGATTATGAGCTTATAAGAGTCGCAAAATAGAAAAAAATATTAAAAGTGTATCTACTTTAAAAATGTCAAAATTTTCAATACATTAACTTTAACATTTCTAAATGGACACAGTTTCAGAAAAAATATCTTCACTAAAATTATAAATTAAATTTTTTTTTTGAAAAGAAAAAAAATATATACAGAGGGCGCCGCTATCTAAAAAAGGAGTTTTCCCAGATCGTCCTAAATATTTTTTCCAAAAAAAAAAACATACATTTAATCATATTATATTAAACATTTGTAAATCACCTGGGAAAGAAACTAATTTTGTCCACTTTTGAGTCCCACTAAAAGCAATTTTTAATACAAACAAAAAAAAATAAGTTGACAGCTGCAGTGTTATGGGAACTTCGCCATCATCCATTGATTTTATGGAGTTATTTACTTTATAGTTTCTTGTTTTTTAGTTATATATTTTTTATTTTTATTAGTTTTAAATTAATTTTTAAATATTTTTTATATCTCTTTAAAAAAAAATTCTGTGAAGTGTATACAATATGCAAAACGAAGCAATATAACTTGAATACTTGTTTTATATTACTTTAGCCAGAATTTGTCAGCCGTTCTGTTCCAGATTTATTTGCCATTATAAAATTGGCAAGTCGAATCATTTACTTTATTACCCTTGGATGGAAATCAATAGATATAATATTTCTATCTATATTTGATCATAAATAATAATTTTAATAATAAAACCTGATGCTAGACAATTTTTTTTTACAATATTGATACACGGTCATTCAAAATTAGGTTATAAAATTGCAATCGATTAAAAAATAGTGTATGATACACGAACCAAAACTGTGTTTAAAGCCTCGAGCTCAAGTGGCAATCTTCGTAATTGTCCTAAAAACAGTATCGTTTGTCATTGTATCATAAACTACTATTTTTCCCGGTAGAACGTTGGTGCGTTGCATTATAATCCTATCAATGCTTTTTTTAGTCTAAAAGGTAAAAAATTACAATAAATATTTCTATTTTTTCCCATGATGTAAAAAACTATTCTATTCAAAATAGAAAAAAAAAATAGAACCTAAAGATAAAAAAATTAAAAAACATTTTGTCATAATTTTTTCATGATCCCCCCCAATTATATTTGAAATTCTTTCTGGGCATAACTTATTTTATGATAAGTATTCTCGTTCATTCGAGATGGATTTTTTTTTATATCACATCATCTTTCATTTTTCCTAAAATATCTTGCACCTTTAGTTGAGCAGTCTATTGTTTTTTTTACACGAAAACTGGAAATAGGGTCGCCTGCAAGAGAGAAGATACACTTGACAACAAGAACGACAAAGAAAGAGATAATATAATTGGAAGATTATGTAAATGTAATTTTGTATGGATATTGGATTTATACAGGAAGCCGAAAAAGTTTATTGACGGGTATGAATGTTTCGTATAAATATGGTAACTACGTTTTTGTCATGTAGGTATAATAATTTATTCAAAATTTCAAAATTGATTGAAAACTTGCCGATATGCTTTTCTTTTTTAATTTCTGTTCCTTTCTAAAACATATCACAACACTTTAATTCTAGCCTATTTTTTTTATTTCAATGTTTTTATAATGCTTTAAAAAATTTATTCTGTAAATTTTTACTAAGGATATATTATCCTTAGTAGTAAGATAATATAATATATGTAATTCTACGCATTCCATTATATATTATTCACAGGAAATGGTATATTGCGTTTTCCCAAATCTTTCCCTCATATAACTTGATTTTTCCTAAAAATTTCAAGTCGATCGGATTATTCGTTTTTGAGTTATCGTGTTTATAGACGGACAGACGGACAGACGGACGGACATTTGAAAAAAAAGATGTTTATTTTTTCATGAAACGAATTTATATCCAAGAAATTTTTTGCCTAGGACGATTTTTGATTTTTTTTGAAAATTCGAAACTAATACCGTATAATATTATTCTAGCGCAGGCGCTGTGAATAATATTATAACTAAGATACAAAAAAAGATTAAACCAGAGTAAATCATTTATCCTTATGTGATTCTTTAAAATAGCTTACAATCCTTAAGCTTTTGTTACAAAGAAATATGTCACAAGTATTTGGCAGTAATTCCATTTTTAGATAAATTCTTAATCCTTTTGTAAAATTCTCTTTATTTAAAGATTTTTTAAATACCAGGTGTCTCTTTTCAGTGCAATCCAGCTTTTTTAATCTTATTAAGAAATTTACTACCTTAAATAAAACAAAACAACGTTATTTTAACATTAACCAATGGTTTTTAACTAAATTTTAGTCCTTCCATTAATTTTTTCAATTATTTTCCCTGTAAAGAAATCATGTTAAAAGGTATTGCTAATCCATTTTAGAGTTAAAGTTTACATCGTTCTTAATAAATTCACTGATCTTTCATATATAGAACACCTGGTATGACAAGATTAATAAAATATTTAATATTTTTGCTCTCCCTCGGATATAAAGGGGATGGTTTAGCAAGTTAACTAACTAAAGTAAGCATTTTAAATTGACCCAGTGAACTTAATGACCAAAGCTGTCTTAATCATAAAAGACCCCCTAAATGCACAACGGCTAATAAAATAAGTTGAATAATCAAGTTGGCCTAATGAATAGAGATTACGATAATACAATACAACGTTAAATATGGCGCCTTCAGGGGTAAGTTTTTGCATAACCTTAAGGGAAAAAATACCTTCATTCACAAGCATACAGAAAAAGATTCTTTATATGCATTATAAAAAGTTGCAAAATCTATAATTTTTGTCTGTTTCTTTAAAAGTTAAAAAAAAATTATTATATAATTCATATCTAACCTAGGTAGGTTAGATATGAATTTATATCTAACCTGTTTTTTATATTTTGGATATACCTCATAGATGGCGAAACTATCGCCTTGTATGTAAACAACTGTGGTTTGCGAATAAAATAACCTAACTTTTTTGTTTATTTCTACGAAAAACAATAAGAAATAATATTTATTTATATATTATATGGTTCATACCGAGATTAATAATAGAAAATAACTAGCCACTTATTTAAATTATTATTTAGTTAAAATTTACAGTGACATTAGAAATCTGCAAAATTTGTGTAGAAGATCATTCAAAATGGCGAATTTAACGAGGTAATGTGTTATTTATGAATGCTTGTGAATAAAATTCTGTTCTAACCACATAAGAAAATTACATTTCCAACTCCCGAGATGCTAATTTGGCCTAGGCTACGCCTGTTTCTTTACATACTATAACATATTACAAGGCATCTAAAAACATTTTGTATTTATTTGCTATAAAATTTATATTTTTATTGCAGTTTAATGTATTTTTTTAGCTTTTATTGATATATTTAATAATTTTTTTGGACACCCTGTACTTTTTTTCAAAAAAGTAAATAGAATTCCTGAATTTGTACATTCCGTAGGTGCTGGGCACCCTACTGCTCATACATAACAAAGGATGTAGCGCCAATTTTTTTTTATGAAAATGAAAGAAGTAAAGAGTGGGATAAAGACTATAATAGCAAAGCTTGGATATATCCTACAAAACTTTTTTTTTAGAATAACAGTATTTTAAAGTGTCCCCTTAAAATATTTTCTTGTATTTTTTTAGCCTGAAACAATTTATTGGTCTCATGAATAAATCATCTTCTGGGAGCGTAATTACAAGAAAATCTTATCGCAAAAACTGTAACATTACATTTTTTTCTTCGGAATAATGTTTATAAGCAAAACACGACAATCTTTATAACGGATCGATCCGTTTCAAACCAAGGGGGGTTTACATAAATTCATTAAACTTATTGCAGACAAACTTCGTGATTCTAATTGTATATCAGATTAATGACAATGTTATGCAATACGATATCGTTTGCACGATACCTACACTGTTAGAAATTTACCATTATTCTGAGATTTATTTTTAGTTTTTATCACCGAATAAATGACGACCCCGGTAGCGCAATGGTTAGCGCGTTTGATTACGGATCCTGGGGTTGTGGGTTCGAGCCCCACACAGAGCATGGATGTATAGTGGTGTAAATAGTCGGTAGATGGAACTACCATGACTAACTGTAATGTGGGTTGCAGGTGAAACTGTAACAGGGTGGATGCGAGTTCTGTTGAGGACCGTGCTTCGGAGGGCACGTAAAGATGGCGGTCCCGTCAATTAGGCCATAGCAGCGAAAAACGACGTTAAACAGTAAAACAATCACCGAATAAATAGATTTAATATATCATATATTTATATATAATATACCGGGTGAGTTTTATTTATGTCCAACCCCAAAATTAAGGGAACATTCAAGTATTACGTAACGCTCCTAGGGGGGGGGGGAGGGTCATTTTGGCGTATTACGCCCATGTTAATGGTATAGGAAAATAGCGTTACAGGGGTGGGGGTCCAAAATGATTTAAATTTGCGTTACGTAATACTTAAACGTTCCCTAAGAGTAATCTTCATCCGATGAAAACGAAACTTGGGTGATTTATATAATTTTACATTGGCCATAAAATGAAGGATTTAATTTTTTTGTTTCACTTCCGGTTTCGCCTAAAAATAGAAACGAAAAAAAAAGTAAAAAAATTAAAATTATCGGCTGAATTCAAAAATGTAAAAAATTATAGGGTGTTCCGTTAAAAAAAAAAACATATTTATGCTACTTCCGGTAAAACCGGAAGTGAAACAAAAAATTTAAATTGGCCATTTTACAGGCAATGTAAAATTATAAACATTGTTCAAGTTTAGTTTTTATCGAATAAAGATTAATCTTAATTTTGGGGTGGACATAAATAAAACTCACCCGGTATATATTATTAATAGTCGGAGAGATGATGACCATTTTCTAACCTAAAATTACCAGAAATATAAAAAAGAATTTTATTTTTAGGTTAGGATCCCAAGTCTCTCATATTTTTTCACAGGTTGTCAAACGTAGGAAGAGACGTGAGTTTGGCTACGCCCCCTAGTGCGCATTGGACAGCAGCTAAATTCACCAGTGTTAGAGGTACTTGTACCGCCTATCTTTTTTTCTCCGAATATTTTCTCTTTTATTTTCTCTTTTATTTTCCCCGCACATCCCTCCTCTCCCTATCACATCCCTCCCCATCCCCCTCCCACCCACTCCACAGCGCCAAATTATGACAGATGCAACTCGCATCAGTGAGCAGAGACTCACTCCCCCCAAATTATGACAGATGCAACTCGCATCAGTGAGCATAGACTCACTGCCCCAACTTTCAATTCAGATTAAATATTTTTTTAGATAAATGAGCCATAGGCTGCGCCTGTCTCTTAAAGACCCAAACAAACTATTGATGATGATCTTTTATTTTCACGTCTCTTCCTAAGTTTGACGAGCTGTACGTATTTAAGTATTTAAAATAAAAACATTTAAATTACTTTTTTGTGCGAAGGAAGCAAAAAAAAAAACACACTGTATAAAAACTTTATTAGAATGCACAAAATTACATTTAAATATTTAAAATAAAAAACAGAATTTTTGTGCAAACTGCAAATATTCATTATTTTTTACGATCTCATGAATTTGATTAAAAATTTATCAAAAACACAAGCTAATCGGACCAAAGCAATTTATTTTTATGTTATTCATAAAAATAATGCGATAAAGTAACTGAATATAATTATGATTAAAATTAAATATTTGATACAACCAGATTGGTAAACAATGAAAAAAAAAAGGAAAAAACACAGGCTCAGAAAAAAAAGGCAATTATTCAGCGAGGTTTTTCATTGTCAAATTCGGTTTTAATAGTATTTTGGGTATTAAATTAATACCCAAAAATATGTAAAAAAATATAGTCTGATTAAGTGTTAACGTTGATTTGAAACATTATGAAAACATGATTTTTATTACCCTAAAATCGCTTTCCCATTTTTCACCTCCGAGCGTTAAATGGATTTTTTATTATCAGATTCACTTTCAGAAACCTCAAAAACCCCTATATACCAATTTTCACGAAAACTAACCCCGCCCATCAGGGGGTGGAGTTTTTTATTAGATCTACTTTCAGCAACCTCAAAAACCCCTATATACAATTTTTCACGAAAACTATCCCCACCCCTTAGGGGGTGGAACTGGAAAAAATTTATTATCGAATTCAGTTTCGTCGTCCCCTCTATATACCAATTTTGATAAAAATATTGAAAATATTTAAAAATATTTACGCCCTCACCCCCATGGGGGTGGAGTTAGAAAGCTTTTATCATATTCAATTTCAGCACCTCAAAAACCCCTATATAGCAATTTTCAAATTTTTGTGAAAAATTATTGTATTTAGCCCATTTGCCCCCCTTGCCCCACCCCAATGTTTACCAAAAACAATTCCGAGCGAGAACTTTTGGTAACATACATGTATTCCAAATTTGAAGTCTCTAGCATATAGCGTTCTTAAGTTATCGTGGATACAAGTTTCCCCGGACAGAACGACCAATCGACCGACAATTTTTTTTTTCTTGAAATGGATTTATATTGACATAAAAGGTCATAAAACGCAAAAATATGCAAAAAAATTGAAAATTTGCACGAATATAAGGCTTTCCGTAATTTTGAAGATTTTCAAAATGGGAAAGCAATATTTTAATGGCTCGAGGGCCCAAAATTTTACAGTTTTTAAGGGTTTTATTTATTTTGTCTATATTTTTATCGTTTTTCTATGTATTTTTTTAAGAAAAGCTTAAACTAACATATGTTTTTTTTTTAATTTAAGACATTAGTTTTCTTTAATTGATATTTTATTAAACTAACTCCAAAATGGCTAGCCTGAACATTATTTTAGATCAAAATAATTCGTGTTTAGAGAAAATAAAGAAAGAAAGATATTAATAGGTTTTTAAACCAGCGATCTCCCAATTTTATAAAAATTAAATTCCGCTTGTTTGCAGGTAATATATCGAAGAGTATTCTAACCTCATTCGAGGTTTACTCTAATAAGGATGTCCCTTCGGGGGTTTATCATCGACGTAGGCAAGATTAAACCTGTACCCCTATATCACCCCCTTTTCCCTGATACTCCCGTCTTGTTATTTGTAGACATACGCCAGAAAAGCCCTTTACTAAAAAATTTATTAAAAAAAATATTTTTTTTGCTTAAATCTTCTTCCCCTAAAATGCCGAGAAATATCAAAATACCGAAGCAAAAAAATGATTTCTGTCTGTTTGTCTGTGTATATCCACGATAATTTTAGAATGCTTTGAGCTAGATACTTGAGATTTAGTATGCATACTTTTCAAAATTATTTGAAATTATATTATCAGACGTTATATACGAACATGTTAAGCATCAGCTTAGCAGTTCCCAACATGGTTTTTTTTAAAGGGCGTAGCACTGTAACAAATCTTACTCAATTTACGCAAAATATTTCTTCTGAGCTAGATGAACGCAATCAAGTTGATGTCATATATACGGATGTGCAAAAAGCTTTTGATAGAGTACCGCATTATGTCCTTTTGAATAAGATTGGTACTTTTCATATAAGTGATGACATTATTTTAATTATTAAATCTTATTTAGAAAACAGAGTGCAGTATGTAGAGTATAAAGGCTATAAGTCAAAAGTTTATATTGCTTACTCTGGAGTACCGCAGGGTTCTAACCTAGGCCCGCTGCTATTTTTACTTTTTTTTAATGATATACATACTTTCATCAGGTGCTGTAAATTATTATATGCTGACGATTTAAAGTTGTATTTTGTTATACGCACGATTTTTGATTGTATTGTCTTACAAAAGGATCTAGACAATTTACTTAATTGGTGCTTTATCAATAAATTGGACTTAAATGCAAAAAAGTGCAAGGTTATGACTTTCTCACGTAAAAAAAATAATATTTACTTTAATTATGATATAAATAGAGTTATTTTAGAAAGAGTGTTTGAAATTAAAGACTTAGGTATTACTTTCGATCCAAAATTATATTTTGATGTTCATATGAGTAAAATTTGCTCTAGTGCTCGAAAAGTTTTAGGATTTGTCATTAGAAACACAAAACATTTTTCAAACTGTGATTCAATTAAAACATTATACAATTCGTTTGTCCGTAGCAAACTTGAGTATGCGTGTATAGTATGGTCCCCTCACTATTCAAAGTATATAAACCAGATTGAAAAAGTGCAGAAAAAATTTCTTAAATATTTATACTTTAAAAAATATAAAGTTTATCCAAACGATGTTTCGTACTCAGATCTGTTAGAAATGTTTAATGTTCAGCCATTAGTAGAAAGACGTCTTTATCAAAGCATTATTTTTTTATACAAAGTACTGCATAGTCTGGTAGATGCTCCGTTGTTGCTTGACATGGTAAATATGGCCGTACCGCGTACATCTGCCCGTCAATTTCGTACTTTTCATATTGATGTAACTAACACAGTGAATCATTTACATTCTCCTATGTTTGATATGTGCGCATCATACAACAACTTAGGTGATAATATTGATATATTTGATAATAATTTTAATAGGTTTAAAAAACATTTATTAGTTGATGTGAAAAATTGTATGTTGCCTGACATTTAATGTAATCTAATTTATTTTTTATGTTTTTTTTTTATATGTATTTTTATCTTAGTCTTAGTTTATATTTTAATCTTAGTTTTAAGCTTTTCTTTGATCCTGTTATTAGGTTCCTTACCTGTTGGATTTGTAATGAATAAATAAATAAAATATGTATTTTTATAGTATCTTGGACAAGTTCGTATTTGAGAAAAATTGGTTAATACCGTAATCATTTTATTATTTTTACCTTGCTTTATTTTATCTTAAAGAACATTCAAATTCTTTCTAAATGACCAGGTTCTGCTTCCTATTCTTTTGCCGAAAGAAAAATTGAAATAAAAATGGTCACCTCCGTTCGCTTTTTATGTTAAAATTTCCTGTGCGAACAAGGCTTTTTGTGGCGAGAGTGCACCTTTGGTGGCGTATTTGACAAGTGACAGCCTACAGCGTTTTGAAATTGACTCGGTGACGCGAATGATGATAAAATATTCAACTGACAGCGGAATATGTACCTCCAAACCTAATTTAATTATTTTATATTAAATCGAGTATTGATTAGAGAAAAAGCCACTGTCAAATTTAAGTAAAAAAGTCCATTAATTATACTAGAACATTGAGCTATCCAGCTTAGAGTTACAATTCATAATTGTTGTTTTAATTTTGGTATATATGCGTAAACTAGTTCAAGTAAGTGAAGAATTGTTAACAGATATAACCTCAAAATTCAAATTAATTTCACAGGCAAACAAAAAAAAGTTGTCTGTGCAGGGGTTGAGACCCACCTATTCTTATGTATTTTGGGATGATAAACACAAATCTGTCATAAAAAGGCATTTCATAAGCTCATTTTTAAAATAATACGTTAAAATTACAAAGAAAAAAAAATGTAATTGTTTTTGATCTTTTCTTATGTAGGTCCATTCATATAAAATGAGTACCAAACGAGTATGGGCATCTAGAGGAGCATTTTAAGACTTTTTATAAATAAAATTAATAAAGCTTTACAGTCTGTGTCATGCCTATTTTTAGATAAATTCAATTTTGTCTCAGAAACTCGCTAAAAGACTATAAAATGTTAAGAAATTTAACTACCAAATTTGGACCTTTTGAAATACGTTTTCTTAAGGTAATTTAAATATTTTAATTGTTATGTCTTCTGCAGAATGTCTCGCCATAAAATGCCATAATGGAACGAAACCCTTAAATTTTTACCGTTAAACTTAAATTCTACGTTGCTATAATAATATTGCATCATTAAATTTCTCATGAATTTCTATTAACAGAACACATTTTTTATAATCACTTATAAACGGTATAAAGAACTTTCACTTTCGGGTTTAGACCGTGTTAATGGATTTTCACTTTCCGACGTTTCGTCTCTTACTACTAGAGACATCTTCAGGGATTAATCTAAAACTGTTTCAGATTAATCCCTGAAGATGTCTCTAGTAGTAAGAGACGAAACGTCGGAAAGTGAAAATCCATTAACACGGTCTAAACCCGAAAGTGAAAGTTCTTTATATCTTAATGGCCGTAAAAGCTTAAAATCTAAAAACTTATAAACGGTTTTACTTCGGCACGAAAATGCCAAAATATTATATTCATGCTTTTTTTTAAATTTTCTCAACGTTTAGGCTCCTTGAACAAAAATCTGCAATAAAAATCTATATCTTTTTCTTTACTAGTATTTGGCTTTTTTTTTTTCGAGAGAAATATTTTTATGGTGAAAATTCCAGATTTTGACATATTTATCGATTTTAAGCTCCAAAAATACTAAAAAAACGATTTTTTTATGTCTGTCTGTCCTCTTGTCCGCTTTGCATTCGTTCAATAGTTCATTTGGTTTACCATTAAATTAAAAAGTCCAAACGAAAATTCCAGATTTTGACATATTTATCGATTTTAAGCTCCAAAAATACTAAAAAAACGATTTTTTTATGTCTGTCTGTCCTCTTGTTCGCTTTGCATTCGTTCAATAGTTCATTTGGTTTACCATTAAATTAAAAAGTCCAAACGAAAATTCCAGATTTTGACATATTTATCGATTTTAAGCTCCAAAAATACTAAAAAAACGTTTTTTTTTTATGTCTGTCTGTCCTCTTGTCCGCTTTGCATTTGTTCAATAGTTCATTTGGTTTACCATTAAATTAAAAAGTCCAAACGAAAATTCCAGATTTTGACATTTATCGATTTTAAGCTCCAAAAATACTAAAAAAATGATTTTTTTATGTCTGTCTGTCCTCTTGTCCGCTTTACATTCGTTCAATGGTTCATTTAGTTTACCATTAAATTAAAAATGTTCATCTTGTTTTAAAATTTATTAATTGCATTAAAATATAAAAATGCTTTTTCACAAATTTATGGCTGTAAGTCCAGTCAAATAATAAATGTAAATTGCAATAAATGTACACTGGCTGATATTTAAAAGGGTAGTAGTGGATGGTAACAGAACACTCCTGTTAGTTTTTCACCGGGTGATTTGCTTAAGGGAAGTCCGCTATCTTGAATTTTAGGGGTGAGTTGCTTAATATTTATTTATTTATTTTTATTTATTTATTTATTTATTTATTAGTATGTATCTTACAATAAAAATGTATATAACCAATTATGTTAAGAAGGAAATTTCCATCAATTTTTGTTTCAAACATTTTTTTAATATATTAATAACAATCGACTTAATTTAAAAATAGCCATGTTGGAGGTGAAGTTGTTTTTTTTTTCATTTTTCAGTGAAATTATTCATCGGACGATAAAAGTGGTTATGAACAAACTTGTAGCTCTTGAAATTCTCTATAAGTTTCATATACTATAAATTTTCATACGTACTTTGGTACGGTTATAGAGGGCGCAACTCGACTTTTAGTTTGGCTGAAAAATCGAAAAAACCAACTTCACCCCCAACATGGCAATTTTTAAATAATCTATAACTCGATTGTTATTATTATATTGAAAAAAATATTCAAACAAAAATTGTTGGAAATTTTCTCCTTAATAAAGTGTTCTGTTACTATCCACTACTACCCTTTAAAATATCAGCCCGTGTACATTTAATTCAGTTTAACATATGAATTTTTCGTTATTTGACTGGACTATGTTGCTATAAGAGTATACTGTAAAATTTAACGAAATACCAAAATATTTTTTTAATTACTTTCATTATAATATAAATTACTCAGCAATATTTCATTTCATTTTATGTATTTAATCAAAATTAACAGTATACATTTAAAGTTATAAAAAACCAACAGCTTAATTTCTTAACATACAGGATGTTTCAGAACTAACGCCAACAAATCGAAAGGGTGATTACATAAAAAAATACAAAAAAAGTTCCAAGTATGTCCAAAAACGGGTTTAAGGGGGGGCTAGGCCCTTCCAAAAAATTTGTCTTTTACCTAATAAGTGACCTAACCTTAATTAGTCCCATCATTATATTTTAAACAGGGTTTGAACTTTTAAAAGGTACACCCACCGTAACTTTTGAACGGGTTAAGATATAAACTTTATATTTGGAATATGCACATCACACAACAAAATTTGTCATTTTTTTCAATTTTTTATTCGGTATGCGGCGCCAAGGGGGTAGTGGTGGACAATATTTTAAATGGCACCCTAGGTCTTATTATTCGTCATTTTAAAGAGCCTAAAAATCTCTATTTATGAAAAATATCGCAAATGATAATTATAATTTTTATTGTGTGATTTACATATCGCCTTGTAAATTCCGAAACATCGTATCTGAAAAATGGAAACTTGCCAGAGACTAGAAATTATTCTTTTTTATGGAATTAGTAGGGTAGTAATTTAATACTTGACTAATTTATATAAATAAGAACTTATTCTTGTTTATATGTAATTAATAAAGTTCTTATTAATTGTTTAAAAAGGGATAATTTGTTATACCTGTCAAGGGGTCATTTTTCAGATACGATGTTTCGGAATTTACAAGGCGATATTCCAAATTTACAGTTAATATCTCATTTCGTTCAAAAGTTACGGGGGGTGTACCATTAAAAAGAATAACCCTGTATAACTTTTATTAGTCTCAATAACACTCTAAAAAATGCGAAAATATAAATACAGGTAAATAATTATTTAAAAATGGTATTGAAATTTTCTTAGTGTATATCTAACTCTTTTAAGTCATTAAAATAAATGGATATTTTTAAAAAAATATTCTTTCAAATCAGTTCCACATGTACACCTTCTCATACTTACAACCCCTTCGCTTACATTTAAAATGATTATCACCCCCACCGTTTTTAATGTATTAAATTACAACGTTCTACTTGAAATTACAAAATGTAGAGATTTTTATTAAATTATGCGTGGTTTTATGTAAATTAAAATATATACTGAAAAGAAATGTAATTTTCCTAAAACTAAATAGATAGATATAATATAAAGCGCAGTCCAGAAGTCGCCACACCTTCTCAATTTTAAAAGAATTAAGATATTAACTTGAAAATTTAAACACTTAATATTACCACACAGACAGACAGACATTTTTTAAAATTTTCTCGACGTTTCATGACATTCTTAAGCAGAAAATGCAAAAAAATATTTTTCTGTCGATTTTAATAACGGTTGTTTCCACTCGTAAAAAATTATAGTTATTTGCTTGCCAAGACCCCCAAGAACATGTTTTTTTTACTATAATACATAGATTTTTTTAATTTAAATTATTACGAAGTATTAGAGTGAGGTTTGGACTTAACAAAATAACAAAAAGCCCTAAATAATAAAAACTTTTGATGCCCACATTACGTTGGCAACAAGTTGTGGTATTTAGCATACGCTCGAGCGACCATTTCGCAGTATTGCCATCATAAAAAAGAATCCCATGTCATTAAAACAACGTTATATCAGAGTATATTGCATACTAAGTGTTAGAATGGTTCTCTATTGACCGAGACTGTAATTAGGTACATCCCACCGAAATCTCGATCAAAATTATAATTATACCTAATCACATTTATTTTTTTAAATCAAATACGAATATCTTAAAAGAATAGGGTTTTTTGCTTTTTACAGGCAGTGTGGTTCACTGTTCTGGAAAATACGATCTCACATCTTTATAACTTTTGATGTTGTGTAATAAATGTTTCATTTGTTTTTCATACAAACAAAAGAACACTTTATAGTCTGCGAAAAATGTAACCAAAATTGTGTTTAAAGCAAAATTTCATTTGATGATTAAGT
This sequence comes from Brachypterus glaber, assembly GCA_958510825.1. Lineage (NCBI taxonomy): Eukaryota > Metazoa > Arthropoda > Insecta > Coleoptera > Kateretidae > Brachypterus > Brachypterus glaber. Next base: position 2,237,923 of record OY294050.1, on the reverse strand, counting down.
TACATAATGGTGAGTTTTATTTTAAGGTTTAATAGGCAAACATTAACCAATTTTCAGGTTTTAAGGAATCAACCATCACTGGCTTAGTTTCGAATAGTTTTAACCCATAAACTGACGAATTTTACAAAATCTAAACTAAAGTTGGTAATACAGTGTCCTAAAAAAGTGACCCTTCCCCTTAACTTTGGAACTAGTTCAGATATCGACTTCAAATTTGTAAAACATAAATAAGACAACAAGCTATCTTGTTGTATACACTCTAAATGAGTCCGTGTCCAAAAATACAGGAAAACTGAAGTCAATTTGATATCTTATTTTATAAACTTCCTCATTTTTCCATCCGTCTAGAAAAGGTACTCGTTTCACATTTTTTATTTATATAAAACATTTTACTATTCCTTAAAACGACTTTTGTTTGATTAACGCAGTCGTCCCTCCGAAGTGACTGATCGATTTCGTGCTTTTTAGCACTCTTCAGAGCCACATATCGGTAGTAGGGACAACTACGAAAATCAAATCCTTTCCATATATCTCTATATGGAGTTTAAAAATCGCTGTAAGGAAAAGCAAAAACAGCTAGCGACATCTACTGCTAAAAGCAGAGACTGGATAAACCTATCGACAGTCCAAAAAAGGAAGCAGTTATTGGTTTCAAGAACCTATTGCACGCTGTCGATAGGGGGCAGATTAATCAATGCCACGGTGGACATTGCCGCCAATTGAATCCTAAACGCTAGGAGGGCACCTTTTACAGTGGTATCTGAATTAATAAACTAAATTAAATTGTTTGATATTTACAAATTTAAAAAATCTATATAAAACATTTTACTATTCCTTAAAACGACTTTTGTTTGATTAACGCAGTCGTCCCTCCGAAGTGACTGATCGATTTCGTGCTTTTTAGCACTCTTCAGAGCCACATATCGGTAGTAGGGACAACTACGAAAATCAAATCCTTTCCATATATCTCTATATGGAGTTTAAAAATCGCTGTAAGGAAAAGCAAAAACAGCTAGCGACATCTACTGCTAAAAGCAGAGACTGGATAAACCTATCGACAG